>MU389778.1:144143-253759 GCA_022578765.1 Xylaria sp. FL0933 | reverse complement strand
TTAATTTTATTAAGTAAGTAATATTTATATATATTATATTTTATATATTAATATATTTATAAAAATAATTTAAATTTAATATATATTAAATTTAAATTTTTTTAAAAAAAGTTTAATTATTTTAGTTTAACTAAAAACTAAATTAATTACTTTTAATTACTTAGGCCTACTTTTATAAGTGACTAAATTAGTTAAAAAAATTATTTAAGTAATTAATTTAGTTAAAAAAATTTTTTTAAGTAATTAATTTAATTAAAAAAGCTATTTTAAGTGAATAATTTAGTTATTAATTAAATTAGTTATTAAGTGACTAAATTAATTACTTAAAATTTAAAAACCCTGGTTTGCGACTATATTTACTTTTGCGCGTTTTTTTAAATAATTAAATTAAGTATATTTTATATAATAAAACTTTTTTTATTTTATAAGCGTTTTTTTTTAATTTTTTTAGCGCTTATTAAATATTTTATTTATTTTTTAAAAAGTTTAATTTTTTTATTAAAATTAATTAATGCGTTAATATTTAATTTATTTTATTAGCTAATTAATTGTTTTTAAATAAGCGTTAAAAAGTTTTTTTAATATTTAAAAATTTAATTCTTAATAAAAATTAATTAAATAAACGTTTTTTATATAATTATTAACGTTTTAAAAACCTAAAGTTTAAAAAAATTAAAAGTATTTAAAATTAACGTTAATAATTATAATTATATATTTAGTTTTAATATTATAGCTTAATATTACCCACGGGTTATTAATGTATACAGGTTATTAACGCATTTTTTTGCACTTTTTATGCGTAAATTTAAATAATTTAATTATAATATATATAAATTAATTAAATTAATCGGAATTTTTTTTATTAAATGTTTTTATTTTTATTTAATAAGTTTAGATATTATATTTAGATTTACTGTAAATATTATAGCGTTGTCGACTTGTTTATATTTTTTTTATTAAACGATTATTTTTAGTTTTATTATTTAATTTAATTATTTTATTACTTTTAAATTTTTATAAAACTTAAGCGTTAATTATAATAAAAGGTTTTTTATTTTATAATTATTTGTTTTTTATTCTGTGATATTTATTTAAAATATAATTAATTTTATAAAATTATTTGTTTTTTTAACGCAAAAAAATATTTTTATATATTAATTTTTGTGTAGCTTTTATAATTAAGTTAATAAAATTTAAAATTTTAGTTAGCAAGCTTATAAAATAATTTTTAATTTTAGTTTTAATAAAAAATAATTGCTGTTTAGTTTTTAATATAGTAGTAAACGTTTTTAAAATTTAAATTTAAAATAATAATTTAAAGCTTAAAAAAATATTTTTTTTATTTTGTAAATATTTAACGCAAATATAATTTTATTTATATTTAAAAATATAATTTTAGCTGCTTTAAAATTTAATTAAATATTTTATTTAAAAAATATATATAAAAATATATATATAAAGCTTATAAAAAAATTTTATTTTTTAATATAAGTTTAATAGCGCCGTATTAAACTTTTAATATATTTATTATAATATTGTTTTAAAACGCTAAAAAAAATTAAATTAAAAAGCTAAAGCTTATATAATAAATAAGCAAATATATAAAGCGTAATAATATTAATAATAATATAATAATTTTTAAATTATATTAAATAATAGTTTTTATAATTATTTAAAATTAAAAAGCAATAAATATTTTTAGTTTAACTTTAAATATAATTATTAAAATATTTTATTTAGCTAACGCTTATATTATTATTAGTTTAATTATTATTTAAAAAGTTTATAATTTAATTTAGCAATAAAATAATATTACAATATTAAAATATAAAATAAACTTTGCTTAAAAAAATAATATATAATAATACTGTTTAACTTTAAAAATTAATAGCTTAATTTATAATAATTTAATTTTTATTTTTAAGTTTAACTTGTTTAAAGCGTTTATATTTTTTAAAGCTTATAATAATTATTTTAATAATTATTTTGTTTATTAAAAACTTTGTTTTATTAAAGTTATAAATATTTTTTTTAATATATTATATTTTTTAATTATATTTTTTAAAAACTTAAACTATTTACAATAATTTGTAGAATTTTCGTTAAAAGTTTATTAATAATTAATTTAGCAGCTATAACGTGTTTAAAGGTTAAATTATTATTGTATAAAAGTTAAAGCTTAATTAACGCTAACTTTTAACGCGTTATATTTATAAAAAAAAATATTAGCTATTTTTTTAATATAATAAAGCTAAAACAAAAACGCTTATATATTTAACTTAAAAATATATTTAATAATAATTTTTTTTTTATAAATTATTAATTATCGTTTTTTTATATTTATATTATAGCAAAGCGCGTTATTATTTATTTTTTATTTTAGTATATAGTTAAAAACGTTATAAAAACAAGCAAGCTTATAAATTTTTTTTTTAAAATCTTGTTTTTTAACTTAAATTACTAGCTATAAATTAGTTTTTTTTAAATTTTTAAACTATTATATTATTATAAAAAAATAAAAAAATAAAATAAAAAAGTAAAAAGTTTATAAAAAGTGCATTAATAATTTATATATATTAATAACTTATAAGTAACGTTATAAATTATAAAATATTAATTTTAATTTTTAAAAACTTTTTAAAATATTTAATTTTATAAAAATTATTAAATAAGTTTTTTTAAACGTTATAAAAAATTTAAGCTTAATAATATAATTAATATATAATTTAATAAATTATAAAGCTTAATATTAAATAATTAAATTAAATATAATAAATATATAACATGGTTTACATGCGAGCAGATCATTCGAGCGAGCGGATCACTTGGCTTAGCGTACCCTACAGGCTAAATTAATATAGGAAATACTTACTCCACTTTTAAATAACTCTGCGAAAAGAAATCAGAAAAGTATCGGGCCTTTCTTTTATTAAATATAACTATATAATAAAGCTAAAAATATTTTTTTGGATTTTTTATATATTTTAGCTAAGAAGATATTTAAAAGTACGCTAAAATAATTTTTGTAATTTTTTTTTTAAATATATACGCCTTAAAAAAATAGTTATAAAATTTAGCAACATTTATTTTAGTTTATTATATAATTATATTATTAAAAAAAAAGGTCCGATATTTTTTCGATTTTTTTAACCGAGTTATTTAAAAGTAAAGACAAGTATTTTTTATATACAAAATACACTTAAAAAGTACGCCAAGAAAACCTGATCTGCTTGCTCGAATGATCCGCTCGCATGTGAACCACGTTAAACAAAAAAATTATTATAATATTTTTAAATTTATAATAATTTTTAAATTTAATTAATATATAATTTTTATATTAATTTAATATTAATATATAATAAAGTGTTGAATTAGTTTTAATTAAAAAATCCATTTTTTTAAGTCATTAATTTAATTAAAAAATAATATATTTAAATAATTAATTTAATTAAAAGCTTTAATTAAAAGTAATTAAAAGTGATTAATTTAATTTTTTAATTAAATTTATTATAGCTATAATATAAGTAGTATAGTTTAAAGCTTAATTGTATTTTTATATTAAAAGAAAATAAACTATTTAAAAAAAAAAAAAAAAGCTAGCTTGTGTGCTTTTTACCGCTTAATATATATAAATTAAGTAAGCTACGCGGTAGTGTTATTATTAACACTATTTTTATTAATTACGCGCGGGTTATATAGCGCGCTTAACGCTATAAAGCTTAAGTATATATTTTAATAAGCTAGAAGTTATATTAAGTTATACGTGGTTTTAAGCTGTTATAACTTTGTTTTTATAGAAAAACTTGTTTTAAGTTTTAAAAAAAAAATAAAAAAAAAATTACGTGTATTATAGTTTAAACCGAAGTTTTTATAATAATTAATATTTTTAAGCAGTAGATAAATATTCTCGGCTTATATAATATTTAGTTATTTAAAGCTGTTATTTTTTTAAATTTTATTATTGCGCTAATAATTAATTATTATTTAAATGTGCTTAAATTATTATTTATTATTAAAACCTTGCTTTTAATTTTTTTTTGTTATAATAGCTGCTTTATTATTATTTAAATATAATAAATTAAATTTATTATGCTTTATAACTTTTAATTATTATATTAATTATATAAATAGTTTAGCTTTATTTAAGTTTTTATTATAATATTTTTTTAATTTTAAAAATAAATTTTTAAAATTTCTTGCAAAATATTATTTATTATTAAAATTCTAGCTTTTTTATATAACTTAATAAAATAATTTATAATAATAAAGTTTTAATAATAATATTTTTTTTATTTTTTATTTTTTTATTTATTAAATTATTATTAAGTTATTTATAGTTTTATTTTAAAAATAAATTATTTAAATATTTTTATAATTTATCGGCGTAAAATTATTAATTTTTTTGTTAAAACTTTAATAAATTTAGCTTAAAAATATTTAAATTTTAAAAAAATATATTAATAATTTTATAAAATTGTTTTATTATAAAAAAATTTAGTTTATTGCTTAATCGATTAATTTTTTTTTTAAAATATATATATAATCATTTTTTTAAAAATTTAGATTTTAATAATATTTATTAGCTTAATTTATTATTTGCTTTTAAATTTTTTTAATTAATTATTACGCTACTTCGATTTTTTTTTTAATATTTTATATAAATATTTATGGTTTTTTTTTAGTTAACTTTTTATATAAGTTTTTTTACGCAAGCTTTTTTATTTTAAATTTTTAATTAAAGATTATTTATATTAAATAACTAGTTAATATTTTATAAAATAAAATTTTTTTAAAAATTTATACGGTAAACTAGCTTAAATTATATTTATTATTAATAAAGCTTATAATTAATTTTATTAAAAATAATTAATATATAGTTTTAATTATTAATTTAAATATTAATATATAATTTTTATTTAATCTGCTGTTTTTTTATATTTAATAAAAAAAAAATTTAATTTTATTTTATAAATTTTAAATAGCTTGTTTATAAAATTTATAATAAATTAATGTTTTTAATTACTAATAAAAAATTTTAGCTAGTTAAATATTTAATAAAATTTATAATAATATATTTTTATAATATTTTTTACGGTCGTATTTTTTTTATATATAGTTATATATAATATTTTAATTAATTAATTTATTATATAAAATATTATATTATATTTTAATTTATTTAAAAAAAGCTTTTAAAATTTATAATTAAATATTATTAAAACCGTTTTAATATAAGCAGCACTATTAGCTTTTCGGACGTATTATTATAAAATATTTTTATAGTTTTATATAAATAGTTAATAATATATTAATTAATATTTTTATGTAAACTTTTTTATTAATATTAAGTTAATATTAATTAGCAGGTTTTTTTTTTAAATATATAGTTATAAAGTAAGCGTATATTTTTTTAATAAGTTTAATATATAAGTTATTAATATTAAATATTATTAAACAACTTTTATATAATAATAAATTTTTAAACATAAATAATTTATAGCTTTTTTTATTGCAGGCTTTAATTTTTATACTTTTTAAGCTTATATTTTTTTTATTAACTATTAATATAACGTTAATTAATATTATTTTAAATATAAATAATAAAATTATATTTTTTAAAATATATAATAAAATAAATATTATAATAGTCGGTTTAAATAAAATTATAATATATTATTTATTACGTTTTTATTTTTAAGTTTTTATAACTTTTATTAAATAAAATAAAATATTAGTAATAATATTACGTGTTTTAAGTTTATAAATAATAATAAAATTATAATAAATAATTAATTTAGCTTAATTTATTTATTATAAATTTAAAACTTTTTTAACGTTAAAATATTTTAATATAATATAATTTATTATTATTATAAATAATTTCGGTTATTATAATTTAATTAGTTTAATATATTAATAAAATAAATTTTTTATTACTACTAATATTTTTTTATTATAAATTTTATAATTAAATTTTATATTATATAAAATCTTTAAATAAAAAATTATTAGCTGTTATAAATTATTAAATTTATTTTATTATAATAAAATATTTGCTATAATTTTATTAAAAACGTTTATTTTTATTATTATTTTTAAATTAAATAAAAAATATTATAAAATTAAAACAAAAATAAAACTTTTATATAGTTAATTAAAAGTTTTTTAATAAACATTTATTTATTTTAAGTTTATATTTATAATATTATATAAATAAAATTAATTAATAATTTAGCGATTTTTATATATTTTTTAATAAATTGCTAGTAAAAATTATAAAAAATTTTTAAAAAATATACTTTAAATAGCTGCGCTTTTTTATTAAAGTTTATAAGTAATCTTTAATTATATATTATTTTTATTTTATTAATATTAATAATAAATCTTAAAAACTTAATTTTTTAAATATAAAACTTATACTTTTTAAAGTTAGCTTAAAAACTTATTTTTTATAATTATTTTAATATTTTGTTTATATAATGCTTATATTTTAATTTATTATTTAAATAAATTAAAATATTATTAATATATATAATATAAAATATATTAAAATAATTTTTTAAAATATTATTAATAAACTGCTAAAATATAAAAAGCTTATTTATTAATTTAAATAATAATATTTTAAATTAATACGCTTTATATTATATATAAAAAACTATTAAGCTTTTATTTTTTTTTATTATATATATATAATAAAAAGTTTAGCAAATATTTATTTTAATAATCACTTTAGCTTTAATTAAATAAATTAATATTTTATTAATAAAAAAAATATTTATTTTTTTAAGTTATAGCGTTTAATTTATAATAGTTTATATATAACTATAAAAAATTATTTGCTTTTTTAATAAATAATATTAATATAGCCTAAAATATAATAATAAGCTTAATAAAATTTTTAATTAAATTTTCGTAAATATATTTTTAATAAGCTTTAGTTTTTTTAAATAATATTTTATATAAAAAACTATATTTTAATAATTCTAGGTTTTTATTAATTATTAAATAATAATTAATTTTTATATAATAAAAAAATAATTTATTTAAAGCTATTTTATTAAATATATTTAAGTATTATTAATATTAAAAAAAATTATTTATTAATTTTTTTTTGCAACTTTTATTTATTTATTTATTTATAATATAAATATTTAGTTTATATAAAAAAACCACTCTATAAAAATTAATATTTTTATATTTTATTATTATTTTAAAAATATAAATATTAATTATAATAATTTATATAGCTTATAAGCGTTCCGCGGTATTTTTTTTTTAGTTAATTTATTGTTTTTATATATAAAAAGCTAAATATAGATTTTTTATAGTATTTTTTTTTTTAAATTTATTTTATATATTTATAGTTTTATTGCTTTTTATTTACTTTTAAGTCGGTATTTTTTTATAAAGGTTATAATATTATAATCGGTTTATTTTTAAATAATTAAAATAGTTAAAATAATTTTATATTAAAATATTTTAAATTAATAATTTATTTTTAAACTTATTTTAAACGCTTAATAGCTTAGCGCTTTTTTTTTTAGCGTTTTTAGCTTATGCGCTTATTACCTTTTTTTTTTTTTTTAAGTTTATTTATTTAGTTTTTTTTTTTTACCGACGAAGCGCATAAAATTTTTAAAAATTCAACTATAACTTCATAAATTTAAGTACTACTATTAAATAATTACAACTATTAAATTTAAAAATATTATTTATATTTAGCAAAAAGGTTATATTAATGCTGCAAATAATAAATAAAATAAATAATACGCAAATAATAATTAATAATTTATTTATAAAAAATATAATATAAAATTAATTATAACTTATTGCTAATATAACTACGACTTAGCTGCGCTTTAACAAAAAATATATAGCTAGCAAATATAAAAGTTTATTTAAAATAGTTAATAAACTAGTTAAACTTGTACTGTAGCTACTAGTAAATAATAAAGCGAAAAAAAAACTTTTTTTTTAAAAAAACGCAAAAAAAAAGCAGCTAGTACGCTTTTTAAAAAAATAAATCGATATAATTAATAAAGCAGCAGAACAAGCAAACTTTAATAAGCTAATTATATGCCGCGATTTTAATAAAATTATTTAAAAAACAATTAAATAAACTTTAATTATAAATATAATAATAAATTTAATAAAAAGTTAAGTTTAAGTAGCTGCAGCTATATAGCTAAGCTATATTAATAAAGCAATACTAGCAAAAAAAACTAAAAAAATTCTAGTTAAAAAAAAAACAATTAAAAAATTAAAAAAAAAAAATACTAATAAATATTATTAAAGCTATAAATATAGCTTTAATAAATAATAATATAATTACAGCTAAAAAGTTTAACAGCAGCAATATTATTATTATATTTAAAAACGTAGTTTTAAAAAATATAAATAATAAAAAATAAATTATTAAAATATTTAATAATAAAATAAAGCTATAAAATAAAAATATAATAGTTATTATAAAAAACGTTTTAATAAAATAAATATATAAAATATATATAAATAAAAACTTGTTAAAAATATTATATAATAAATATTTTAAAATTACGCGATATAAAAAAATAATACTTAAAAATAAAAAAATAAAATTTATAGCTATTATAATTTATATTAATAATATATAAACAGCTAAAATAATATATAATAATAATTTTATATAAAAAGCTTAGTTATTTAATTATAAACTTTTTATAAAAAAACTTAAGGTTATTTAATATTTTAACTGCTATAAATATAAATATATAATTAAATTCTGCTTAAAAAATGCTAAGTATAGCTACTACGTAGCTTTAAAATATAAAAATAATAAAAATAAATATTTAGTTAAAAAAATAAAAGTTAAAAAAAAATATATTAACTATAATAATAATTATACCGCGTAAAATAAATTATATAAAAAAAAACAAAACAAAAAAAAAAATAAAAGCAATATATATATTATAACCTAAAAGCTTTTAAAACGTAAAAAAATTAGCAATAATTAATAAAATAATTTTAAATAGTAAAATTTAAATATTATTAGCTTCGGCTTTTATTAAGCTAAATAATATTAGTTTATTAATAAAAAAATAAGGCACAAGCAGTTTTAGCAAAACTATTTTCTTGTTTACGCAATAAATTATAATATTATTTTTTAAAATATAATAAGCTTTAAAAATAACGCAGCAAAAATATTATTAAATAATAGCTTTAATTATTTAATAATTTAAAAACCTCTGGTTAATAAATATAATAATATTTACTGTTTAAAAAAATATAAATATTAAATAATTTAAATAAAAAAAAAGCCGCTTTATATATAAATAAAAAAATAATAATAAAATCGCTAAATAAAAAATATAAAAAAAACTAAATAAAAATAATAATAAGTAATAAAAATTAAGCAGTAATTATATAATTAATTTATTTATTAAACTAAAAAAAAAAAAATAGCAAAACTTTATTTAATTTATTAAAAATAAAAACCGGCTAATTAAATAATATATATTTATAAAAAACTTTAACTTATATTATTTTTTATAAAACTTAAAAAATCGTAAAAGCTGAAAAGCCGAAAGATTTTTAAAATTTATAGCAAGCTAAAATTTAATATTAACTATTTTTTAAAATAAAATAATTAAAACTTATTAAAAGCAAAAAAACTTAATAATAAACTTAGTATAAACTATTAATAATTTAGCGGTAATATATTAAAAAATTTTAAATAATTAAGCTTTAATTATAAAACTATTTATATAATTATTAATATAAATATAAACTTAAAAAGCTATAGCTATAAAATAAAAAAATAAAACTAGCTAAAATTAAATAAAAAAAAATAGCAGCTAAAATAATAGCAAATATTATAAATATAAATATTTTATATATAACCGGTAAATTAAATATAGTTTTTAATTAATTAATTAAATAATTTATAAAAATAGTAAATAAAATAGCGTTTAAAAAAATATTAAGTAAAAATTATAAAATATTTACTTAATAATTTATAAAAGTTAAAAAAACAAAAAAAAAAAGCAAAATAAACTTATAAAAAGTTTTAAACTAAAAAAACTATAATAGTATAATTTAAACTTAAAAAAAAAACAAACGTTTATTAATAAAATAATTAAAGCTTAAAAATATAGCTAAAAAAAATACTTGTAAAAGCTTTAAAAATTTTAAAAACGTTTTAAAGCTTGGCTAAATAAACTAGGTTAATATATAAACTGGCCTTTAAAATAGCAGCAATTTTTTTGCTAAGCAAAATAAAAAATAAACTAGCAAGCATAATTATTTTTAAAAATAAAGCAGCTTTTTTAACGAAATAATTTTTTTTAATATTATTAGCAGATTTAACTAATATATTAATTAAAAATTTAAAATTAATATATTTATAAGCGAAAAAAATATAATAGCACTAATATAAACGTTAGTTTTTTAAAAAGCTTTAAAAAAAAATTTATTATTTAATAAATTCTTTAAAGCTTGCAGACCTGCTTTAGTAAAAAAAATAACCATATTATATGCAGCCAGCTTTTTATTAAAGTATTATTTAATAAAGTTTAAAAAAATAAAAGTAATAATAATCTTTAAATTAAACAAGCCGAAAAAAATTAAAAAAACAGCTAAAAAATAAAAGCTAATTATATTTATTAGCACAATAAGTAAAATCTTTAAAAAAAACTATATTATTATATAGCAAAAATAATTAAAAATAAAAATTTATTATTAAATAATTAAATAAATAATAAAAAACATAAGTTTATTAACGCGGCTATAAAACTAATAATTAAAATAGCTAAAATAGCTATAAATAAAAAAAGCACTATATTTTTGCTATAATTAAATATTATAAAAACTTTTATTTATTATTAAATAATTTATTATACTGCCGTAAAGCAGCGCAGTTTTTTTATGCGTATATATTTATAAGTAAAACTATATAAAAGCTAAATAAAAACTTTATACTACGTGTTATTTATTATTTAAATATTTTTTATTTTTATAAAAACTAGTTTTTATTGTTTAGCTAATTAATAAAAAATAAAACAAGGTTAAAGCAAAAAAAAAAAAATTTAAAAGTTTTTATAGCTTTTATTTTTAAAAAAATTATAGCAAGTTTATTTTTTTATTTAAGTATACTTTTAATAAAGTTTTTTTAACTCTGCTATAATATATTTCTTTTTTTTTTTTTTTTTTTAGTTTTTTTTTTTTTTGCTGCTTTATTATATATAGCTATTTTACTAATATTTATTAGCTACCTCGTAATAAAGCTTATTATTTTAAAAATTTTTATAATAATTTTTAAGTTTTTATTATTAAACAGTAAATTATTTATTAAATTTTTAATTAAAATTTTTTTTTTTTTTAAAAGTTTATATTTAAAAATAATATATTAAAACGTTTTTTTTTTATATACTTATAAAGCAGGGTTAAAAACTTAAAAACTTTTTTTTTATATAAAAATATTTTTAATTTTATTTTTTTAATATAAATTTAAATAGTTAGCGCTGTTTTATATTTTAATAAGCTTTTATATTTTTTAAATATATTATTTTTGCTAGATTTTTATTTAGCTAAAGCTAAATAATTATATTTTATTTTAATATAGCGTTAATAATTTTTTTATTTTTTTTAAAATATTTTTTTAAGCTTTTATTTTTTTAATTATTTTTTTTATTAATAGTTTAGTTTTATAAAGTTATTATTAATAAAAGCTATTTTTTTTTAAAAGCTTGCTTTTAATTTAAGCTTTAGTTTTTTTTTTTTTTACTGCTTATAATATTATTTTTATTTTATTAATAGTTTTATTAATAACTTTGCTATAGATTATATTATATAGCTAATTTTTATTTACTGCGGCTTTATTATTAAAATATAAGTTTATTAATAAAATTTTTAGCTTAATTTTTAAATATTTTATAAAAATAATTTTAAAAGCGCTAGTTATTTATTTAAAATATTTATTTTAAATAATTATTAAAACGTTAATAATATTTTATATTTTATTTTTTTTAAAAAGTTTATATTATATTACTGCGTTATATATTAATATATTATAAACTATTATTAAATAAACCTGCTTTATTTTAGCTACGCTATTATTTTATATTAAATTTTATAATTTAATTATTATATATATTTAAATATTAAATTTTTTTTTAAGTTTAACTAAATATTTTTTTTATTTTATGTTTTTATTAAACTATATATTTAAAAACTTTACGCTATTAATTAATTTAATTATAGCGCTAAAAAAATAAGCTATTTACGTAAGCGCTATTTTATTATTAAAAAAATATATTAGTTTATTTTTTTAAAATATAAACTTTATATTATATTTTATAGCTTAATTTTCGCATGTTTTTTATGTTGTTTTTAACACTTTATAGTTTTAATTAATATTTAAATTTATTATTAAAAAATTAATATTATTAATAAAGCTAGCGATAACTAGTTTTTTATATATAGTTAAATTTTCGTAAAATATTAAAATATATAAAAAAAAAAGTAAAAATAAAAAAAAAAACCTTTAAAGTATTTTTGCTTTTAAAGCTATTAATTATAACGTTTTTTTATTAAAATAAAATTACACCGACTTATTTAAAATAAATAAATAAACTTATATTATAATTTATAAAAAAAAACTTTTTTACTAAAAAATATAAATTATTTATTTTTTATTAATTATATTAAAAGCTTTTATAATATTTAATTATAATAAAAATATAATGTTTTTTTTATTTATAATTATTTTAGCTGCTTTAATTATTAGTTTTATAGCCGCGTTAATAAACTTATATTTTTTATTGCTTATTTAATTATTTAATAATAAACTTTTATTTTTAGTTATTTTTGTTATATAGCAGCATAACTTTTTTTTAAAGATTTTATTTATTATATTAATAAATATAATTAGCTTTTATTTTTTAGCTATTTTTTTAATTTTTTTTAGCTTGTTTAATTTAAAAATTATTATTATTTTTGCTTTTTTAAACTTTATTAAAATAAGTTTACAAGCTTTAAAAAATTTATTAAATAATAAGTTTTTTTTTAAAGCTTTTTAAAAAGTTAGCGTTTATATTAATATTATTATATTTTTTTCGCTTATAAATATATTAATTTTAAATTTTTAATAATTATTATATATTAGTTTTTTAGTTAATATATTAATTAAATTTATTAATAGTGCTAAAAAAAATTATTTTATTAAAAAAATTGTTTTATTTTTAAAAATAACTATGTTTGCTGGTTTATTTTTTATTTTGCTTAGTAAAAAAATTGCTGCTATTTTAAAAACTAGTTTATATGCCGATTTAGCTTATTTAGCTAAGCTTTAAAACGTTTTTAAGTTTTTTAAAGCTTTTGTAAATATTTTTTTTTAGCTATATTTTTAAGCTTTAACTATTTTATTAATAAGCGCTTGTTTTTTTTTTTAAATTTAAGCTATATTATTATAGTTTTTTTAGTTTAAAATTTTTTATAAGCTTGTTTTGCTTTTTTTTTTGCTTTTTTAACATCTATAAACTATTAAATAAGTGCCCGGTAGTTTTTACTTAATATTTTTTTAAGCGTTGCTTTATTTACTATTTTTATAAATTATTTAATTAATTAATTAAAAATTATATTTAGCTTACCGGTTATATATAAAATATTTATATTTATAATATTTATTATTATTTTAGCTGCTGTTTTTTTTTATTTTATAGCTATAACTTTTTAAGTTTATATTTATATCAGGGTGTCGAATTACTCGAGTAAAATGAAGAAATTCTTCACTCACTCTTACTCATTAAAAATGAAGAAAATTAAAGATTTAATTTTTAAATATTAATAAAAAATCGGAAAAAATAGCTAAAAATATAAAAAGATGAGCTCTGGATAGCTAAAAAGCGGGTCTTTTTTGTGGAGCATCTGGCCTATTTTTAGCTATTTTATTCTATTTTTTGTTCAAGGAATAACTGAGTGAAGAATTTCTTCACTCTTTCCTTTGAGTAATCTGAGTAAGCGGGCTAATAAATTAATTACAAGGGCAAATTAATAGTTAAAAATAAAAGACCCACATTTTTAGAAAGACAAAAAGCGCTAGTTTTTTACCCCACTTTTTGTTTATTTTTAGCTATTTTATTTAGTTAGTTATTAATTTATTAATCTTGAGTAAAAATTGAAGAAGATTTAAGTGGGGATTTTTCTTTACTTAAATTACTTAAGAATTTCGACACCTTAAATTTATATTAATAATTATTTAAATAGCCTTATAATTAAAGTTTAGCTATTTAAAGTTTTTTTAATATATTATTGCTAAATCGTTAATAATTTATATTAAGTTTATTATTAAGTTTTTTTACTTTTAATAAGTTTTAGTTATTTTATTTTAAAAAATAACTAATGTTAAGTTTTAGCTTGCTATAAATTTTAAAATTTTTTCGGCTTTTTAGCTTTTACGACTTTTTAAGTTTTATAAAAAATAATATAAGTTAAAGTTTTTTATAAATATATATTATTTAGTTAGCTAGCCTTTGTTTTTAATAGCTTAAATAAAACTTTATTATTATTATTTTTTTAGTTTAATAAATAAATTAATTATATAATTACCGCTTAATTTTTGCTACTTATTATTATTTTTATTTAGTTTTTTTTATATTTTTTATTTAATAACTTTATTATTATTATTTTATTTATATATAAAACAGCTTTTTTATTTATTTAAATTATTTAATACCTGTATTTTTTTAAATAATAAATATTATTATATTTATTAACTAAAAGTTTTTAAATCATTAAATAATTAAAACTATTATTTAATAATACTTTTGCTATATTATTTTTAAAGCTTGCTATATTTTAAAAAATAATATTATATTTTATTATATAAACAAAAAAATAGCTTTATTAAAACTGCTTATACGCTATTTTTTCGCCGGTAAATTAATATTATTTAATTTAATAAAAATTAAAGCCGATAATATTTAAATTTTATTATTTAAAATTATTTTATTAATTACTATTAATTTTTTTATATTTTAAAAATTTTTAAGTTATAATATATATACTATTTTTATTTTTTTTTTTTGCTTTGTTTTTTTTTTATATAACTTATTTTACGCAGTATAATTATTATTATAATTAATATATTTTTTTTTAGCCCTTGCTTTTTTAATTAAGCACTTATTTTTATTATTTTTATACTTTAAAGCTGCGCAGTAGCCGCACTTAATATTTTTTAAGTAAAATTTAATTATATATTTATATTTATAGCAGTTAAAACATTAAATAACTTTAAATTTTTTTATAAAAAATTTATAATTAAATAATTAAACTTTTTATATAAAACTATTATTATATATTATTTTAGCTGTTTATATATTATTAATATAAACCGCAATAACTGTAAATTTTATTTTTTTATTTTTAAATATTATTTTTTTATATTATATAATTTTAAAATATTTATTATATAATACTTTTAGCAAATTTTTATTTATATATATCTCGCGTATTTATTTTATTAAAATATTTTTTATAATAATTATTATATTTTTATTTTATAGCTTCGTTTTATTATTAAACGTTTTAATAATTTATTTTTTATTATTTATATTTTTTAAAACTACGTTTTTAAATATAATAATAATATTACTGCTATTAAGCTTTTTAGCTATAATTATATTATTACTTATTAAAGTTATATTTATAGCTTTAATAATATTTACTAATATTTTTTTTTTTAAGTTTTTTAATTATTTTTTTATTTTAACTAAAATTTCTTTAGTTTTTTTTGCTAATATTACTTTATTAATATAGCTTAGCTATATAGCTGCAGCTACTTAAGCTTAACTTTTCGTTAAATTTATTATCGCGTTCGCGGTTAAAGCTTATTTAATTACTTTTTAAATAGTTTTATTAAAGTTACAGCATATAATTAGCTTATTAAAGTCTGCTTATTTTATTACTTTATTAATTATATCGACTTATTTTTTTAAAAAGCGCACTAGCTGTTTTTTTTTCGCGTTTTTTTAAAAAAAAATCTTTTTTCTGCTTTATTATTTATTAATAGCTACAATATAAATTTAACTAGTTTATTAATTATTTTAAACAAATTTTTATATTTGCTAGCTATATATTTTTTATTAAAATATAGTTAAATTATAGTTATATTAGTAATAAGTTGTAGTTAATTTTATATTACGTTTTTTATAAATAAGTTATTAATTATTATTCGCATATTATTCGCCTTGTTTATTATTTGTAGTATTAATATAACTTTTTTATTAAGTTTAAATAATATTTTTAAATTTAATAGTCGTAATTATTTAATAGTAGCACTTAAATCTATAAAATTATAATTAAATTTTTAAAAATCCTTAAAGTTTTAAAAAGTTTAATAATAATAATATTATAATAATATTTAAAAATATAGTTTTAAAAAATATAAACAATAAAAAATAAATTATTAAAGTATTTAATAAAAAAATAAAGCTATAAAATAAAAATATAGCAGTTATTATAAAAAATATTTTAATAAAATAAATATATAAAATATATATAATTAAAAACTTATTAAAAATATTATATAGCAAATATTTTAAAATTATATAATATAAAAAAATAATATTTAAAAATAAAAAAATAAAATTTATAATTATTATAGTTTATATTAATAATATATAAATAATTAAAATAATATATAATAATAGTTTTATATAAAAAGTTTAATTATTTAATTATAAATTTTTTATAAAAAAACTTAAGGTTATTTAATGCTTTAATTATTATAAATATAAATATATAGCTAAATTTTGCTTAAAAAATATTAAGTGCAGCTATTATATAATTTTAAAGCATAAAAAAAATAAAAATAAATGCTCGGTTAAAAAAAAAAAGCTAAAAAAAAATATATTAATTATAATAATAATTATATTATATAAAATAAACTATATAAAAAAAAACAAAGCAAAAAAAAAAAAGCAAAAATAATATATACTTTATAATTTAAAAACTTTTAAAACGCGAAAAAATTAGCAATAATTAATAAAATAATTTTAAATAATAAAATATAAATATTATTAGCTTTAATTTTTGCTAAATTAAATAATATTAATTTATTTACGAAAAAATAATATATTAATAATTTTAATAAAATTATTTTTTTATTTATATAATAAAATATAATATTATTTTTTAAAATATAATAAGCTTTAAAAATAATATAGCGAAAATATTATTAAATAATAACTTTAATTATTTAACGATTTAAAAATCTTTAGTTAATAAATATAATAATATTTATTGCTTAAAAAATATAAATATTAAATAATTTAAGTAAAAAAAAAAGCTGCTTTATATATAAAAAAAAAAATTATTAAATAAAAATATAAAAAAAACTAAGTAAAAATAATAATAAATAATAATAATTAAATAATAATTATATAATTAATATATTTATTAAACTAAAAAAATAAAATTAATAAAGTTTTATTTAAATTATTAAAAATAAAAGCTAGCTAATTAAATAATATATATTTATAAAAAACTTTAACTTATATTATTTTTTATAAAATTTAAAAAGTTATAAAAGCTAAAAAATTAAAAAAAATTTAAAATTTATAATAAATTAAAATTTAACGTTAATTATTTTTTAAAATAAAATAATTAAAACTTATTAAAAATAAAAAAATTTAATAATAATAATATATTAAAAAAACTTTAAATAATTATTAATATAAATATAAACTTAAAAAATTATAATTATAAAATAAAAAATAAAACTAATTAAAGTTAAATAAATAAAAATAGCAGCTAAAATAATAATAATTATTATAAATATAAATATTTTATATATAATTAACGAGCTAAATATAATTTTTAATTAATTAATTAAATAATTTATAAAAATAATAAATAAAATAGCGCCTAAAAAAATATTAAATAAAAACTATTAAATATTTATTTAATAGTTTATAAAAATAAAAAAAATAAAAAAATAAGCAAAACAAGCTTATAAAAAGTTTTAAATTAAAAAACTATAATAATATAGCTTAAACTTAAAAAAAAAAGCTTTTATTAATAAAATAATTAAAACTTAAAAATATAATTAAAAAAAATATTTATAAAAGTTATAAAAAATTTAAAAATATTTTAATATTTAATTAAATAAGCTTATAAAAAAAAGGCAGCTTTCTAAGGAAGCTTTTTTTAAGAAAGCTTTTTAAGCCACAAATAATTTGCTGGGCTATAAATAGTCTCCCGGAGATAACGTTTTTTAAATAGTTTTTTTATTAATAAAACAACTGTTTATTTAAGATATTCTTCTGCAGCGCTTAATAATTAGTAGCTAGCGACTTATAACTTTCGACTTTTTAGATGGCCGGCCCTGCGGTAAGCTTTCGATTAAGATTATTTACTTTGCTTTTAAAGAGTATACTGAAATAATTTTTTTTTAGTTTAACTGTTTAATTTAAACTAACTTAATATATAGTATAAACGTTTAATAATTTCTGCTTGTTTATTTAATTAATATTAGCCGCTTTATAGCTTTTATTATTTATTTAATTTTAATTAATTTATACGCGCTTTTATAATTATTTATATATAATTATTTTGTATATTAAAGAGTTTAAATATTAACGCTATATTTATAAATTTTTTTTTTTTTACGATTTTTTTAATATTTACGTGTTTTAAAATCGCACTTTTTTTTTAGCGTGTTTGCTTACGTATAGCAATTTTTATTTGCAAAATAAAGTTTTATTACTATATTAATCTAGATTATTATAAAATTATTTACTTATTAACTGTTTTTTTTTTAAGCACTGTTTTTATATTAAGCTTTTAATAACATTATTATATTTAAAATTATTTTTTAAATATTGCCGTGTTTGCTTTTTTTAATTTTTGTTTTATTTTATTAAAAAATTTTATTAAATTTTATTTTTTTTAAATTTATTTTTAAAAAACTTTTAGATCTTTTTTATTATTTACTTTTTTATAACCTATAATATTTTTTTTTTAACAATATAATTTTTATAAATATTTTTATATTAGCAGATTATTATTAATATTATTTTATTACTTTTTTTTTTTATAAAAACAATAAATTATTTTAAATTTAAAAATTAAATACTAAACTTATTATTAAAATAATAAACTTTATTTCTTACCTGCTACTAGTTTTTATTTTTTTAAAATTATTTTTTTTATTTTGTTAATTTTATCGCTTAATTAATTAATTATTTTTTAAATATTTTATAAACTAAATTATTAATTAATATAAAGCTAAAAAAACTTTTAATATAATTTATTATTAAATTAAAAACAATTATTTTATTTATAATTTAAATATTAATTTAAATAGTTTTAATATAATTTTAATAATATATTTAAATTTTTTTTTATATTTAAAATATATAAAAATATTTTTTTTGTTTATAATAAATAATTTTATTATATTATCTATATTAAATTAAATTATTTTTTTTAAAAGTTAGTTTAAAGATTTAATTAACTTAATTACTTTTAATTATTTAATTATATTAATTTTTAAAAATATATACTTAAAGCTTTAAACTTTATTTATAGTTAAATATTATTCTTTTTATTAATTAAAAAAAATATCGGCCAAGTAAAATTAAAATAACCTTAAGCTAAAGTTTATTTAATAAGCTATAAAAATTATTTTAATAATTTAAACTATTTTTAAAAATACTACTATTAAAAATATAATAGCTAATATATTTTAAATAGTTAAAATATTAGCTTAACTAATAATTAATTATATTTTTTATTAAAAAATTTAAATAATTAAATACTTTTATTTAAATTTTTTTTTATTTATAAAAATAAAAAAATATACTACGATTAAAAATAATATTTATTAATAAAACATTTATTTTTTTATTACTTTAGTTTATTAGCACGCCGTTAATTTTAATAAAAAAACAATTTTTTAAAATAATTTTTTTTAATTTTTAAAAAAAAACACTTAAGTTTAATATATTAATATTTTTAATAATATTATTAAAGCCGCTATAAATATTAATTTTAATTTTATACTTTATAAAATTAAAAATAAATTTTATTAAAATATAATTAATATTTTAAAAGCAGCAATAAATAATTTATATAACAAAAAATATATTTTAATAAATATTTTTATTTATATTTAAGCAATAAAAATAATATAATATTATTAAAATTTAAGATTTATTATAAAAATATAATTTATAAGCTATATTTAAAATTAATTATATTTAAATTTATAAAAATTTTATATTAAACTAAAAACGTTAACTTTATTAAACTTATTTTTTATTTATTTAAAAAACAAATAAAAATTTTATTATATATAATTAATTAAATATAGTATTAAAATATTATTTTTATTTTAAATTATTTTACTTATTTTTTTTATTATTTTATATATTATTAAAACATTAGTTATACTTTTGCAGCAAAAATAACTTATTAATTTTATTTTTGCTGCAGATAATATTTTTAATAATTAAAAATAAAATATTTTTTAAGCTAATTATAAATATTAACGTAAAAATTTTTGCAGTAGCTATAAAAACTATTTTAATTATTAAAAATAAAAATCTCGAGTACTCGCTTATAGTTATTATCTGCTTTATTAATATAACTAAAATAGCTTAAAACGCGCACGCGGTAATTTCTGCGGTAAACGCGGCAATAATTATATAAAACATAAAAATAATCGCAGTAAATAGTTTCGCTAGATATAGCGCTTTTAACGTTAATAATTTTATAAATAAGTTTAATTATAATAACTTTAAAGCAGTAATTATTTAAACATTAATAATAAAATCTTTTTATAAACTAATAAAAATAATTTTAATATTTAAAAATATAAATTAATAGCGCAAAAATATATTATAGTTAAAAAAATTAATAAAAAAATTAAAAAAAAAATATTTATTAAATATTTAAATATTAAAAATAATAAAAATATTAATTTTTATTTTTTTAATTATATAATTATAAACTTTATAATTTTTAACGATTTTATTAACTTATAGTATAATTAATATAATATTTAATTTCGGCAAAAAATAAAATTTTTTTTATATTATATTTAAAATAAATATTTTTTGCTTAAATAAATTATTAAAGTTTTTAATAAACTAAAAAATATATAATTATATTTAGCTACTAAAAAAATCTTTATAGCAAATAATATTTTTAATATTATAATAATTAAGCTATAAACTAGCTATAGCTTAATTAAATTTATTTTAGCATTATATACTTATATTACTATTAAAATATTATTTAGTAATAATTTTACTAAAACTATAATATATTTTAATATAAAATATTTTATAATTATTGCTAACAAAACATAAGTGCGCAAGTTTTATTTTATAGCTAAATATTTTATAAAATAAAAACTTATATTTTATAGCGTTAGCAAAACTATAATACTAATATAAAAAGTAATATTTTTTTTTTATTTTTAAAAATATATAAATAATATTTTTAAAATTAACATTTATAAAATAATAGTTTAAATTATAACTAAGCTTAAACTAAATATATTATTTAACATTAATTTTTTTTATTAATATATAATAAATATTAATTATATTAATAAAACTATTATAATTAGTTTTTATAACGACTTTATAGTTTTAATAAATATTGCCTGCAAAAATAATTTAATATATAAACAAATAATAGCAGCTTTTATAATAATTATTTTTTTTTATATTATAGCTGCTATTTATATATAATATATTAACCTGTTTAAAATAAATTAAAAAAACTTTAGTTATAATTATATTTTTAAACTAAACTAAAATAATATTATAGCTATAATATTATTATTTATTAATAAAAAAATTATATTATTTATAAATTTTATAAATTTATTAATTAAAATTTATCGCAAAACTAAAATAAATATTATTAATAATTATATTACTAAAAGTTTTTTTATAATTATATAAAATAAAGCTAACTTTATAATTATAACAGCTATAGTTATTTTTTTTTTGCTAGAAAGTATTAATTAATTTTAAATTTTTAACAAGTTTAATATTAATAATAAAGCTTTTACAGCTTTATTTTTAAACAGCGTTACCGAAAAAAATATTTAAAATATTATCTACGGCAACAAGCGGGCTTTTAGCAAGGCTATACTATTATTAAGCGCTTAATAACTCGAGAATTTTTTTTTTATTTAAATAAAAAACAGCGTTTATATATATACAACTTATTTAACGTATATAAAAAAATTTTATATAATACTTAAAAAATATAAATGTTAGCAAGCAAAAAAAATTATTTATATAAATAAAAATAATATAATATATATAAAATTAATTAAGAAATAATAAAATTAAATAGCTATTATAATTAAACTTTATATTTTAAAATTATAAAATTAAAAACTAGTCGATTAAATTTTTAATAATATATATTATAATTAAAAAATAAATTATATAATATATTTAATACTTTTTAATTGTTTAGTTTTTATTATTTAATAAATTATAAATAGTATTTATAAAAGCCGAGTTATTATTAACTTTTAATTATTTAATAAAATTGTTATTTTAAATTATTATTTTTTATTAACTTAAAAAATTATTATTGCTTGCTTTTAAAAATATTTTTTTATTATAGTTATTAATTATTTTAAATTTTTTTATTAGTTTTTAATTTAATTAAAATATTATAACCGTATAGTTATTATTTTTTCGAGGGGTTTTAAAATATTTAACGTTACTTTTATAAAATTTTAAAATAATTTTAGCTTTATTTAACGCTTTATAAACAAAAAACTTGCTTTTTATTTATAATACGTTAAAGCTTATATTAACAACGTTATTATTTTTTTTAAAATAAAATATAATTATTATTAATATATTAAAGCTGTTTTAAACTTATTTAATAATATTAAACTTGGTTTAAAACTTATAAAGTTTTTTGTTTTTTATTTGTTTATATAATTATTTAGCTTTTTTATTAACGGCTTTAATATAAATATAACTTTAAATAAATTAAAAGTAATCGCGAAAATTAAATAATTTTATACTTTTGCTGCTTTTAAAATATATATTAGTATAGTTGGTTTTTTTTGAAAATTTATATTATAGTATTAATAAAAGTTTTTTTTACTATAAAAGCGCAAGATAAAATTATTTGCCGAAAAAAAATAATTAAAATTATTTTAGTATTTATAATAATATAAAAACGTTAAATAATAATTATTAAATTTAATTTTAGCCTTAATAAAAAAAAAAGCTTTTTTTTTTTATAAAATTAATTTATTTAATTAAGCTATTTAATTTATTAAGACTATATTAAAATTACTTTTATTAAATTTAATATATTTAAAAAAAAAAAATATAGCGTTATAATTTTTTATTTAAACAATAATTAAAATAACTGCACTTTAGTAGTGGATTTTATTTAGCTTATAATGTTTTTTAATAAAATTTTTACACGCGGGAAAAAATATTATTAAATTATAAAACTTGAAGTATTTAGTTTAGTTTAAATTTATTATACTTTATAAGTTTAATTATAATTTTATATATTATTGGTTATAGTTTTTATAAATTATAAAATTATAAAAAAAATAATTAATTAAATAAATTTTTGTTTTATTAATGTTGTGAAGTTAAATATAAAGCTAGTAATAATATTTATATACTTTTTATAATTTTAATTTAACGTTAAATATATTTTAAAACGTGTTAATTTAATTTTTAACGTATTATTAAAGCTGCTAATAAAGCTTAACGTTATAAACGAAGCCGAGGTATAAAATAATAATAAAAGTTAATTAAAAAATATTATTAATAATTTTAACTATTTTGCAATAATATATATATTTTTTAACCTTAATTAAATATAAAAATTTATTAATAAATATATAAAAAATATTTATTAAATTAAAATTGTTAATAAATTTAATTATCGGCATATAATTATAAAAACTTTTATATAAAAAAAGGCTAACTTTATAAAAAAAAATAATTATACTTTAATTATTATTTTAAAGTTATTTTATTTAATAGCGCTATTTTTATATAAGCTAATAAAAAATAATTTTTTATATTTTGTTTAATTAAATAGTAGACGTTGCTTTTATATCTTTAAAACTTATTGTAGCAATATTCTTAAAATAATATATAATAATAAATATTATTTTAGATTTAAATAAATATTATATAAACTAAATAATTTTATTATATATAATATTATAAAATAAATACGTAAATATATTAAGTATTACTTATAATGTTTAGATTTAATTATTAACTACTATAAATTAATTAAAAAATTAAAACCTGTTCGTGAATTAATTATTTTTTTTTATATTATTATTATAGATTTTATTGTTTACTTATTTAAAGTTTTTTTTAAGAATATTTTTTAGAGATTAAACAAATATAACATAATTAACGCTTTATTTTTAATAACTTATAAGTTTAATAAAAAAAGCTTACTTATATTAAATAATATTAAATATATAACTAAATAATAAGTAAAAATTATCGCTTATATATTTTTTATTTATAATTAAAATATATTATAAAAAATAATTTTTAACCGCGATTAAAAATTTATATTTAAATTTTAGCAAGCATTATAATATTAAATAAATATTACTTTAGAAATTTTTACTAGTTATTATTTTTAAACTAATAGTTTAAATAAAAAACGTAATTAAAAAATTAAAATTATTATTTAATATTATTTTGCTGCCTGCTTTAATATTTTATAAGTAAATATATTATTAGCATTATAGTATAACTTTAATAATTTAAAATTATTAATTATAAAATATTTTTTTAATAAATTTATTATAAGTTTTAAACTATAAAAAATATTATTTTTATTTAAGGTTTTAAACTAAGCGCTAAATTTTAATTTTTACCGACGTTTATATTAATAAAATACAGAAATAATTATTAATTTTGCAGCTATTATAACTAAAATATAATATAATATATAATATAATTTAATTTAATTTAAGGTTAAAAATAAAATTTATTTATGCTTGCACAAAAATTATTATTTTTTTAAAAAACTCTTTTATAAATAGTTAATTTAATATATAAGTTTTTTTATAATTATATATAAAATTAGTAAACTAATATATAAATTTAATTTTTTACAGCATTAAAAAATATACCGTGTTATTTTTGTAGCATAATTTTTTTTAGTGCTTAAAAAATTAAATTTTTTTTATTAACAACAATTTTATTTAAATCGTATTATTATAAAAAAAAATAATAATAATTTTATTTTATATAAAATTAATGTTTTTTTAAACAAATAATTAAATAAAATTAAACAATAATTTATTATTAAATATTTTATTTATTAATATAAATTTAAAGTAAAATATAATAAATAATATTTATAAATATTATTAATAAAAAATATAGCTTAACTAGTATAATAATATAATAATAAATATTTTATAACCGCAGCTAAGCTTTATATACAAGGAAATAATATTAAAAAATAAAATATTAAACTTTTAAATAAACTTAAAAAAAATAATTAAAAAATAATCGTAGTTATTTTAAAAACTAATATTATAATTTTATTAATTATTATATAATAATAATAACAATTATTAAGCGTAAAGCTTAAACTAACTTAAACATGTACTAAAATATTATTACTATATAATATTTATTTAATACTATATATTTTTATTTATTTTATATATTTATTTATTTATAGATTATTTTTTATTTTTTTAATTATTAATACTTTTACGTTCTTTTATATTTTTTACAATATAATATTTTTTAATTAAAAGATTATAGTTTATATAAACTTATACTTTTTAAACTTTTTTATCGATTAATTTATCGATAATAATATTTTAAAGCTTTATTAAAATTATAAAAACAATATTAAATATATTTAAGCTAAGCATAAAACTTTATATTAATAAGCTAAAAAAAACAGCGTTTACTTTATATATATTATAAAACTTAGCAAAATTATATAGTTTAAGAATTTTACTTAAAACCTAAAAACAAAAAGTTGTAATTATTATATTAATTAAATTATTAAAACTAATAATATAAACCTTGTTAACAACGTTAATACTTTAAAAGTATACTAAGCTAACATTTTTAAATAATATTTTATTTGCTTAATTTATAATACTGCTGAAATTATTTAACACTTGTTAATAATCGCTTTTAACCGACAACTTTTTAAATTAAAACTTTACGCAAAAATAAAAAAACAATTAAAAGCTATCGCAGCATAATACAAAAAAAACCACTATATTTATAAACTAAACTATTTTAAACTTTTTATATATAAAAAAATCAAAACACTTTAAATTTTCAGCAGCGCTTAATATAATTTTAAAATATTACCCTATAATATTAAATATTTTCTTATTTAAACTAAACTTGTTTACCTTATTATTTTCGCAGATAAAAATATATAAATACTAGATTTCTAATATAAATAGTTTTATAATAATACCACACAAAACAAAGCACTTAAACGCACGCAAACAATTTCTTTTAATATATTTAGCTCTTAATATAATCTTTATAAAAATAAAATTAACCTAATATACAATAATCATACGTTAATAATTTAACGCGAAGCCGCCTGCGCTGCATAACATAAAACCTATAAAAATAATATTCTGTCTAACAACTATTAAAACCTTTTATTTAGTATTACATTTAATCCTAAAAAGCTTATATTTGTTTTATATAACCTCGCTAAAAAATACCTCGACTTTAAAAATATAAATATATATATTAAAAACTTTGTTAATTTTATAGCAGCAATTTATTTTAAACACTTTAAATATATTTTATATTAACTACAAGGTGTTATGTTCGCGCAGCTTTACAATTAAATTAAAAAAAATAAAGTTAATTTAATTTTTATAGTTTTTATTATTTACGCTATAATTAAAAAATATTAAGAACAAGTTACACTAATAATATTTTATATTATATATTTTAAAAAAAGTTTAATTTACGAAAACACTGTTTTAATTATAAAAGCTAATATAATTTTAAAAACTAAGCTAAACTAGCAGCCGGTAAATAATATTAATAAAATAATTAACGCTAAAAACTTTATTAATTTAATAACTTAAAATAACTACTTTAATAATTATATTAATATAATAATTTAAAATATATTTTGTAAACAAAAAAACTTTATTAATAATATAGTTACTAATATTATTTATAAAAAAATTATAAAAAAAAAAAATATATTTAAGCTTATATTAAAAATATATTTAATAAATAATTAATAGTATATTATTTTTTAATAGCTTATAATTAAATAACTTAAAACTTTTTTATGTTTAATTTATTTATATTTTTTAATATTACCTCGCGCAAAAAATAAAATAATATAAAGATTAATTTTTTTTTAAAAAAAAAACAAATTAACTTTTTTTTTTATTGTTATCGTTTATTTTAAGATTTTTTACTTAAAATATTATTTAAGCGACAATATTTTATTATATTATTTTTACTTGGTTAAACTTTTATTTATATTCTTTAATATATTGCGGCTTATATAACATAAAAATTAAAAATATTTAAACAGCGCTAAAGTACTTATTTATAAAAATATTTACGTTTGCGATTATTTTATTTTATTTTCGTAAATAATTATTTTTAATGTTATTTTTTTTTTTGACTATTATATTATTTATCTAAAAGTTATTTACGCTTTATAATATCGCAAGCTTTTTATTTAAAAGTTATTATTTACGCTTTATAGCATAATATCATTTAAGGCTTATTTATTTTTATATTATAACTTTTTTTTTTTATATTATTATGTGCCGCGTTAATTATACCTTTTTATATAATATTATTTAAAACTTATTTATACTATATATTTTTTTTTATGCTATTTTAAGCTATTAATTTATTTTTAAGCAAAGCTGTTTTTTTTTCTTGTTTTATTAACGTTCGAAAATATTTTCGCGCAAACTTTTAATTTTTATATAATTATTGCTTTCTTATATTTCTTATATTTATATTAACAATAAAAACGTTGTTTTTTTTATTATAAAAGGGGCAAATATAAAAAAAAAACAACTTCTCGAGAAAACTTTTCTTAAAAAAGCTTTTTAAGCTATAAATAGTTTGCTAAGCTATAAATAGTCTCCCGAAAATAACGTTTTTTAAATAGTTTTCTCATTAATAAAACAATTACTTATTTAAGATATTTTCTTGCAGCGCTCAATAAAGCTAAATTAATATATAAACTAGTTTTTAAAATAATAATAATTTTATTATTAAATAAAATAAAAAATAAACTAGCAAATATAATTATTTTTAAAAATAAAATAATTTTTTAATAAAATTTTTTTTTTAATATTATTAATAAATTTAATTAATATATTAACTAAAAAATTAATATATAATAATTATTAAAAATTTAAAATTAATATATTTATAAAAAAAAAAAATATTAATATAAACGCTAGTTTTTTAAAAAGCTTTAAAAAAATTTATTATTTAATAAATTTTTTAAAGCTTATAAACTTATTTTAGCAAAAAAAATAATTATATTATATATAGCTAATTTTTCATTAAAATATTATTTAATAAAATTTAAAAAAACAAAAATAATAATAATTTTTAAATTAAGTAAACTAAAAAAAATTAAAAAAATAATTAAAAAATAAAAGTTAATTATATTTATTAATATAATAAATAAATTTTTTTTAAAAAAGTTATATTATTATATAATAAAAATAGCTAAAAATAAAAATTTATTATTAAATAATTAAATAAATAATAAAAAGTATAAATTTATTATCGCGGCTATAAAACTAATAGTTAAAACAGCTAAAATAGCTATAAATAAAAAAATATTATATTTTTATTAAAATTAAATATTATAAAAACTTTTAATATAATTAATAAAAAATAAAAAATTTATATTTTTTAATAAAGTGTTAAATTACTTTAAGTAATTTAAGTAATTAAGTGATTAATTTATTTTTTTTTACTTAACCCCACTTTTTAAGTGAAGAAATTATTTAAAAAAGGCTAGCTAAGTGAAGAAATTACTTAAAAAAGCTTAATTAAGTGAAAAAATTACTTAGTTAGCTAAGTAAGAGTAAAAGTAAAAGTAAAGAAATTATTTTTTATTTAAAGTAAAATAAATAAATTCTTTAACTAAAAATAGAAAAAAGGCTAATAAAAATTAATAAAAATACTTTTTATATACTATAAAAAAAACTTTATTTAATGGTATTTTTTCTAGCTTTTTTGGCCTAATAGTTTTTTTTTAAACTTTATTTTAAAAAAGCTTGTTTTTTTTTATTAAAAAAAAAACTAAAGTTTAAATAAAATTTAAAAAATAACTACTAGGCCAAAAAACCTAGAGAAAATACCATTAAATAGCGTTTTTTTCGTAGTATATAAAAAGTATTTTTACTAATTTTATTAGCCTTTTTTCTATTTTTAGTTGAAGAATTTACTCATTTTACTTTAAGTAAAGAATAATTTCTTTACTTTTCTTTACTTAGCCCCACTAAATTAAATGAAAAAATTACTCAACAAAGTTTAGTTAAGTGAAGAAATTACTCAAAAAAGGCTAGCAGAGTGAAGAAATTACTTAAAAAAGCTAGGCTAAATGATTAATTTACTTATTAAGTAAATTATTTACTAAGTGAAGAAATTCTTTACTTAAAATTTTAACACTTTGTTTTTTAATAAAAAAGTTTTTTTTAATAAATTATAATATAAATTTATTTATTTATTTTAAATAAGTCGATATAATTTTATTTTAATAAAAAAATATTATAATTAATAACTTTAAAAGTAAAAATATTTTAAAGGTTTTTTTTTATTTTTTTATTTTTTTTTTATATATTTTAACGCTTTATAAAAACTTAGCTACATATAAAAAACTAGTTATTGCTAGCTTTATTAATAATATTAATTTTTTAATAATAAATTTAAATATTAATTATTATTATTATTAAATAATTTATTGTGCTGCTATAAAACAGCGCGGTTTTTTTATATATATATATTTATAAATAAAACTATATAAAAATTAAATAAAAACTTTATATTACGTATTACTTGCTATTTAAATGCTTTTTGTTTTTATAAAAGCTAGTTTTTATTGTTTAGTTAATTAATAAAAAATAAAATAAAATTAAAACAAAAAAAAATTTTTTTAAAGGTTTTTATAGCTTTTATTTTTAAAAAAATTATAGTAAGTTTATTGTTTTATTTAGGTATACTTTTAGTAAAGTTTTTTTAACTTTGCTGCGGTATTTTTTTTTTTTTTTTTTTTTTTTTAATTTTTTTTTTTTGCTGCTTTATTATATATAGCTATTCTACTAATATTTATTAGTTATCTCGTAATAAAGCCTATAATTTTAAGATTTTTTATAATAATCTTTAAGTTTTTATTATTTAACAATAAAATATTTATTAAATTTTTAATTAAAATATTTTTTTTTAAAAGTTTATATTTAAAAATAATATATTAAAGCTTTTTTTTTTTTTTACGTATTTATAAAATAAAATAAAAAACCTAAAAACTTTTTTTTTATATAAAAATATTTTTAGTTTTATTTTTCCGGTATAAATTTAAATAGTTAATATTATTTTATGTTTTAATAAATTTTTATATTTTTTAAATATATTATTTTTGCTAGGCTTTTATTTAGCTAAAATTAAATAATTATATTTTATTTTAATATAATATTAATAGTTTTTTTATTTTTTTTAAAGTGTTTTTTTAAGCTTTTGTTTTTTTAATTATTTTTTTTATTAATAATTTAATTTTATAAAGTTATTATTAATAAAAGCTATTTTTTTTTTAAAAGCTTATTTTTAATTTAAGCTTTAGCTTTTTTTTTTTTTGCTGCTTATAATATTATTTTTATTTTATTAATAGCTTTATTAATAACTTTATTATAAATTATATTATATAATTAACTTTTATTTATTATAGCTTTATTATTAAAATATAAATTTATTAATAAAATTTTTAGTTTAATTTTTAAATATTTTATAAAAATAGCTTTAAAAGCGTTAGCTATTTATTTAAAATATTTATTTTAAATAGCTGCTAAAACGCTAGCAATATTTTATATTTTATTTTTTTTAAAAAGCTTATATTATATTATTATATTATATATTAATATATTATAAATTACCGCCGAATAAACTTATTTTGCTTTAAATATACTATTACTTTATATTAAATTTTATAGTTTAATTATTATATATATTTAAATATTAAATTTTTTTTTAAGTTTAATTAAATATTTTTTTTATTTTATATTTTTATTAAATTATACGCTTAAAAACTTTATATTATTAATTAATTTAATTATAGCGCTAAAAAAATAAATTATTTACGTAAGCGCTGCTTTACTGCTAAAAAAATATATTAGTTTATTTTTTTAAAACGTAAACTTTATATTATATTTTATAGCTTAACTTTTATATATTTTTTATATTATTTTTAATATTTTATAGTTTTAATTAATATTTAAATTTATTGTTAAAAAATTAATATTATTAATAAAGCTAGCTATAATTAATTTTTTATACGCAGTAAAATTTTTATAAAATATTAAAATATATAAAAAAAAAAAATAAAATAAAAAAAAAAACCTTTAAAACACTTTTATTTTTAAAACTATTAGTTATAATATTTTTTTATTAAAATAAAATTATATTAATTTATTTAAAATAAATAAATAAACTTATATTATAACTTATAAAAAAAAACTTTTTTATTAAAAAATATAAATTATTTATTTTTTATTAATTATATTAAAAACTTTTATAATATTTAGTTATAATAAAAACGTAATATTTTTTTTATTTATAGTTATTTTAGTTATTTTAGCTACTAGTTTTATAACTATATTTATAAACTTATATTTTTTATTATTTATTTAATTATTTAATAATAAGCTTTTATTTTTAGTTATTTTTATTATATAGCAGTATAGCTTTTTTTCGAAAATTTTGCTTATTATATTAATAAGCGCAATTAATTTTTATTTTCCGGCTATTTTTTTAATTTTTTTTAACTTCTTTAGTTTAAAAATTACTATTATTTTTATTTTTTTAAACCTCGCTAAATAATATTTTAATAAAAAGCTAGCTATATATAATATAGCTATTTTTTTTACTAAAATAAGTCCGTAAACTTTAAAAAATTTATTAAATAATAAGTTTTTCTTTAAAAATTTTTAAAAAGCCAGCGTTTAAATTAATATTATTATATTTTTTTTGCTTGTAAATATATTTATTTTAAATTTATAATAATTATTATATATTAGTTCTTTAGTTAATATATTAATTAAGTTTATAAATAATGCTAAAAAAAAATATTTTATTAATAAAGTCGTTTTATTTTTAAAAATAACTACGCTTGCTAGTTTATTTTTTATTTTATTTAGTAGTAAAATTGTTACTACCTTAAAAACTAGTTTATATACCGATTTAATTTATTTAGCTAAGCTTTAAAATATTTTTAAATTTTTTAAAACTTTCGTAAATATTTTTTTTTAGCTGCGTTTTTAAGCTTTAGCTACCTTGTTAATAAGCGCTTGTTTTTTTTTTTTAAGTTTAAACTATATTATTATAGTTTTTTCGGTTTAAAATCTTTTATAAGCTTATTTTATTTTTTTTTTTACTTTTTTAACTTTTATAAACTATTAAATAAATATTTAATAGCTTTTATTTAATATTTTTTTAAACGCTATTTTATTTATTATTTTTATAAATTGCTCGATTAATTAATCGAAAGCTATATTTAACTTACCGGTTATATATAAAATATTTATATTTATAATAATTGCTGTCGCTTTAGCTGCCGCTTTTTTTTTATTTAATTTTAATTAATTTTATTTTTTTATTTTATAGCTATAATTTTTTAAATTTATGCTTATATTAACAATTATTTAAATAGCTTTATAATTAAAGCTTAGCTATTTAAAGTTCTTTTAATATATTATTACTAGGTCGTTAATAATTTATACTAAGTTTATTATTAAGTTTTTTTGCTTTTAATAGGTTTTAATTATTTTTTTCTGTAGAATAGTTAACGTTAAGTCCTAGTTTGCTGTAAATTTTAGGAATTTTTCGGCTCCCTAGCTCTTGCGACCTTTTAAGTTTTATAAAAAGTAATATAAATTAAAATTTTTTATTAGTACGTGTTGTTTAATTAACCAGCCTTTGTTTTTAATAGTTTAAATAAAACTTTATTATTTTTTTTTTAATTTAGCAAGTAAATTAATTATATAATCACCGCTTAGTTTCCGTTATTTATTATTATTTTTGCTTAGTTTTCTCTACACTTTTTGTTTAGCAACTTTGCTATTATTTTTTTATTTATATATAAAGCGGCCTTTTTTTTTGTTTAGATTGCTTAATATTTATACTCTCTCGGGCAGTAAATATTGCTGTATTTATTAACCGGGGGTTCTTGAATCGCCAGGTAGTCGAAGCTATTGTTTAATAGTGCTCTCGCTGCGTTGCTTTTAAAGCCTGCTATATTCTAGAAAACGATGTTGCACTTTATTGTTTAAATATTAATTAAAACTATAAAATATTAAAAATAGCGTAAAAAATATATAAAAGCTAGGCTATAAAATATAATATAAAGTTTATATTTTAAAAAAATAAACTAATATATTTTTTAATAATAAAATAGCGTTAATATAAATAATTTATTTTTTTAATGCTATAATTAAATTAATTAATAATATAAAACTTTTAAATATATAGTTTAATAAAAATATAAATTAAAAAAATTATTTAATTAAACTTAAAAAAAAATTTAATATTTAAGTATATATAATAATTAAATTATAAAATTTAATATAAAATAATAATATATTTAAAGTAAAGCAAGTTTATTTAATAATAATTTATAGCATGTTAATATATAGCGCAATAATATAATATAAGTTTTTTAAAAAAAATAAAATATAAAATATTATTAACGTTTTAGCAGCTATTTAAAATAAATATTTTAAATAAATAATTAATACTTTTAAAGCTATTTTTATAAAATATTTAAAAATTAAACTAAAAGTTTTATTAATAAATTTATATTTTAATAATAAAACTATAATAAATAAAAGTTAGCTATATAATATAATTTATAACAAGGTTATTAATAAAGTTATTAATAAAATTAAAATAATATTATAAAAAAAAACTAAAATTTAAACTAAAAGCAGGTTTTTAAAAAAAAATTAGCTTTTATTAATAATAATTTTATAAAATTAAATTATTAGTAGAAAAAATAATCGAAAAAATAAAAACCCGAAAAAATATTTTTTAAAAAAATAAAAAAATTATTAACGCTATATTAAAATAAAATATAATTATTTAGCTTTAGCTAAATAAAAGCTTAATAAAAATAATATATTTAAAAAATATAAAAGCTTATTAAAATATAAAGCAGCGTTAATTATTTAAATTTATACCGGAAAAATAAAATTAAAAACGTTTTTATATAAAAAAAAAGTTTTTAAGTTTTTAACTTTATTTTATAAATGCGCAAAAAAAAAAACGCCTTAATATATTATTTTTAAATATAAACTTTAAAAAAAAAAATATTTTAATTAAAAATTTAATAAATAATTTACTGCTTAATAATAAAAACTTAAAAATTATTATAAAAAACTTTAAACTATAAGCTTTATTATAAAGTAGTTAATAAATATTAATAAAATAATTATATATAATAAAACAGCAAAAATAAAAAAAACTAAAAAAAAAAAAATATTATAGCAAGGTTAAAAAAACTTTATTAAAAATATACCCGGATAAAAAAAAACTTGCTACGGTTTTTTTAAAAATAAAAGCTATAAAAACCTTTAAAAAAAGTTTTTTTTATTTTAATTTTGTTTTATTTTTTACTAGTTAGCTAAATAATAAAAACCAGCTTTTATAAAAATAAAAAATATTTAAATAATAAATAACACGTTATATAAAGTTTTTATTTAACGTTTATATAGTTTTATTTATAAATATATATATATAAAAAAACCGCGTTATTTTATAGCAGTATAATAAATTATTTAGTAATAATAATAATAATATATTTAAAAATTATTAAAAAGCTTAATTTTTTTTTAAAATAAATAAAAAATATATATTTTATTAAAAAGTTTTTTAAAAAATTATTAATTATTTAAAAAATAATGTTATAAAAGTTAATATTATTAATATTATCGTATAATTTTTTTTTAATAAAAAGTTTAATAAAGTTTTTTTTATTATTATTATTTTTAGTTTTATTTAAGTTTTTATTGGTTTTTTTTTTATTATTTCTAAAGTTTTTATTATTAGTTTAATTAATTTAATTATTAAACTTTTAAAAAAAATTATTAAAAAACTTAAAGTAATAATAAATATATTATAAAGCGTTTATTATAAAAACTTTTATTATAAACTTAATATTTTAATTATTAAGTTTAATTAAGTATATAATTTATTATATTTAATTTATTTATTTTAAGCAAATATTTTTTAATACGTAAAAATAATTATTATATTAATTAATTATATTAATTTAAGTGTTTTTTTTTAAATTATAAAACTATAAAATAAAATTAAATATTTAATTTATTAAATTAATTTATTTTAAAAAGTTTTAAAGCGTAAAATTTTTAATATAAAATTTTTTTAGCAGTATTATTGTTTAATTTATAAAGTTTTTATAAAAGTTTAAAAGCTTTTATAAAATTATTTAAGTAAATAATATTATTATAAAAAAATTTTATAAAGTTTTTTTAAATAAAAAATAATATTATAATTTATTTATTATTTTATTATTAACTAATAAAATTAAAATTAATAATAAATTAAAAAAAAAAGCTTAAATTTAAAGGTTATAATTATTTAAACCGGTTAATTTTTACGATTTAAAAAAAAAAAATTTAATAAGTTCGCAAGTAATTATTTTAATAATAATATTAAAATTATTATATTTAACTTATTTTATAAATAATTTTTATAAAAAATTAAATATATAATTAGTTTTTATTATTAATATAAGTTATAAAATAAAATTTTATTTTAATAATAATAATTTTTATAATAATTATAATATATTAATATTTTATTATATAAATTATTAAATATTTTAAATTAATTTATTTAAATTAAATTATTACGTTTTTTAATAATAATATTTAATAATATATTAATTATTAAATTAATTATTAAAGTTTATTTTAATAGCGTTAACGTTAACGTTTATAATAATTATTTAAAGCTAATAATAATATTAAAATTTTTTAAAAAAATATATAAAAATTAATAGTAAAATTATAACAACTAATAATATAAATATAATATTTAATTATTAAAGCGTAATAAGCTATAGAAAATATTAAACCGTAAAAAAACTCCGGGCTTATAATTTATTAAAAATAAATCTATAATAATAAATTATATAAATATTATTATATAAAACAATATTTAATAAATTATTAAATAAATATATAAAAAATAATTAAATATATTAATTAATTTAATATAAAAAAATATTTTAATTATATAAGTACAAGTATTTATAAAGTTATTTATATTTATAAATGCGTTATAAAAAATAAATTATAATAAAAAAGAATTTTAAAAAAAAAATTTATCATAAATATAATTACTAGTATATTTTTTTAAAGTAATAAACGTAAAATAATTTTTATTAAAATAGTATTTATTTAAAATAAGCGTAAAATAAATTATATTAAAATATATTTTATTTAAAATAATATAGCTATTAAAGTTTATTAAATACGTTAATTAAAAAGTTCGCGTTAATAAAATATATAATAATAAATTAATTTATATATATTAATTAATAACTTTAAAATAATTTTTATTAAAATAAAGTACGTTATTTTTTAATAAAATAATATCGATAAAATAACTTTTATTAAAATAACGCATATATTATTTTTTTATAAAATAAATTATATAATTAATTAATATATTATATTATATTTTATATTTTATTAATGAATAATATATACACTTTTATAACACTTTTAATTAATTAATTAATTTTAATAAATTTATATATAAATATAACTTTTAAAAAATATTAAAGTTTATTATTTATATAAATATTATAAAATATATAATATAATAATTATATAATTAATATATAATTTATATAATTAATATATAATTTATATAATAAATAAATTAAAGCTATAGTTATTTTATATAATAATTATTATATTTTTTAAATTATAACTTTAGGCTAGCTTATTTAAAACTAGCTTTATTTTTTCACTTTAATATTAATATACGTTTTTAATATTTATTATTTAATATTATTAATATAACGTTATAATAATAAATAACGTAAATAATTAATTAAAAAAACTAAAGTAATAAAGTTATAAATTATTTATTAAATTTATATAAAAGAAAATATACGCGTTATAGCAAAAATAAACACAATAAAAACACTAATATAAAGCTTTCTACAAGTGGTACAAAGAGCGTTTCGGGCTAGAAAACGCGAAATCTAACAAGATCTATCATTCCCTGGTCTTGCAAACTTTGATGTGGGCTGGACAAGCTTGCCTGTCGCCTATTTCTCTTGAACCAGCCTAATGCTATTCGGTCGGCTATGGGCCCTGTTATTTCGTCGGACCGCCTGGCCCGCTCGGACAACGTCGAAAGTTTCCTGGCCCTAACCCCAGCAGTACCGCTCTAGCGGTGCCATTTAGGGATAAGTACGGTGTGCTTGCACGGCTTTCATGCATCATCCAAGTAACCTTGAAGCAACCCGACTTGCACTTGCACTAGCGATGGCACACTACTGCAGCATACCATGCCCAGGGCCGCATGGCAATATGCAACCCAACAAGCCAGAGAGATAAGACGCGATAAGGGTCGTGCGAGGGGCAGAGTGTCCCGGTTGAGGATAGGTTGATGATTTTGTATCTGGACTCGTCGCAAGAACAACGTTGTTTTAGTTAGTGCCGATGCCCTCGCGCTTGAGTCGGATCAACAACTGCTAAAAACGCTTTGGCAATCTCCCCGAAAACAAGCATCAATCGAACAGATCGACGCGACCTACGAGTGGCACAACAGGTTATGATATTGGTGCAGACCAGTGGAGCCAACAAATCGAGCGTCGGGGAGGAAGAAGAAAAAGATAACCACATGCATCGTACCCTTCTCAATTACCACCTGCAGGATACCCGAGTGCCATCGAGGATATGGCGGCTAAGTTGTGTGCTGTTTTCTGGCGTCCTCGCGTTTCATTCCGAAAGCGCCCGCACCAAAGGCCGCTATTCTCAGTACACTCCTGGTGTAGTAGGATGCCGGCGCTCTGCCGGCCAGATATGGAGATGCGGAGCTTGCACCATTCCCCCCTTGGTACTATATGTATCAAGAAGACCCAGGGGTGTGGTCCCGGGCCCCAGTAATCAACCCCGGTCATGGTCTGTTCTTTCTCTTCTTTTCTTTTCTACCTGTGCCTTTTCCAGCCTCTTCTCTCGGCTCCCTCGCCGTTTATACGCCGTTCGTTACGTAACCTCTGGGATCCTATAGTACAGTGTGTGGAGGATGCGAAATTCATTTGCTGAACATGCATTTCCGGGGTTTCTGCTGCCATGGTCACGATCAGCGCATCTTCGTAAATTGCCTGCATGCGTCATACAGTACGTATCAACAAGTCAGCCTGCGACGGAGATGTGTGCGGTTGGAAGATTTCACAGATACCGCAAGTTGTACGAAGTACGTAGTCGTGTGTGTACACTTGTGCTCACTGGCTAGATAGGTAGGTAGATAGTAGCAAGCACGGTGCAGTAGTTGCACAGCTGGCCCAATTAGGCAATGGGCGTCTGATTCGAGTCATTTAATACGTCGACTGACTCTCAGAACCCAGCAAGACCAATGCGAGTCTTTGCAACTGCGCACGGTGAGCGGGTGGCCCATGTGTAAAGTCCACGTTGATCGATTGGCCTCTGCGGATAACGTTGCCTAGAGGTACCTACACAGGTACCTATTTTATAAACCTTGCACAGAGTACTTACTGTGGTAGAAAGATCGGATTCAAGGAAGAACAGAACAATCCTGGCAGGTGTCACACGTAACCCCATACTTACGCCATAGAATACACAGACAATGATAAAATTACCTAACTGCTTCATGCTTCACGGCAATATCCAAGCTTACTTACAGGACTGCGTTAGTTGGTACTGCTGGTATTCCTTCAGTTTGCAGATCGTGATCACACCTATGTACTACAGTATCACGGATAGAGTCCACGAGTGATTGTATCTGCGTTGGTCGACACTGCACGGACTGCACATTGTCGTAATCGCTCGGTCCGTACGGGTACCCGGCACTAGTACACTGCATATGACACTACCTAGTAGTAGGGGTCTGGCGTTGTGCCACAAGATGTGGTACAGTAGCAGTGCACTGTAGATCTAGGACTTCTACTACACGTGTAGCACAAAGTGGCTAGCAATCTAATTGATACCGCAGAGGCACGACTCAGCAGGGATCAGCCAGTGACCCTCTCTTACCTCCGGTCTACGGGCCTAGATAGCGTTGCGCTAGGGCGAGGAATCTCTCTCTGTGTCGATGCGAAGCTCTTAAAAAAGGGATGGATAGTCTCTCTTCCTTTGCCTCGACACGCTGCTCTTTTCCTTGTTCTTCTTTCTACCTACAAGCCCGGGCTTTTTTTCTACCATTTCAATTCTCAGGTGCTACTCTATCCCCAGGTCCTATCTACGAGAGCATCTTGGAGCCGCCGCTCCTACGCCCGTCAGAGGGACGCCATATAGTTGAAATCTGCTGCCGGAAGAGAGAAAAAAGACTGACGCGGCAACAGCCGAATCACAGGCATCATCAGCGCCGTGTTCGCTTGTTGTAAGCTTGAAACAAAACTGGAAAGCAATGGTCCTAACAATGCAGAGATCACCTCGAAATCCCGATGCCTTTCCGACTTTCCAACTCTTCTTACTGGGTAAGTCAAGCATTTGTTCCCACCCCTCAACGCCCCCTAGTCCAGGTATTCAAGGTTGCAAGCTTTACTGACTTCACCTTAAAGCCATCGTACGCTTGGCAGAGCCCATAGCGCTCACCTCCATCTTTCCTTATGCATGGTCCCTCGTGAGACATTTTCAATTCGGAAACGAGCAAGATGCCTCCTTCTACGCCGGCCTCCTCATTTCTGCCTTCTCCCTCACCGAGGCCCTCATGGGCATGTTCTGGGGTGGCCTCTCGGATCGAATTGGCCGGAAGCCTGTCCTCGTCTTGGGCTGTCTCGGTACCATGCTCAGCATGATTGTTGTTGGCTTCGCCACCAATATATGGGTTGCCCTGATAGGGCGAGCATTCGGTGGACTTCTAAACGGAAACATCGGCGTCATTCAGACCATGGTGGGAGAGCTCGTTACGAAGCCCGAACATGAGCGTAAGTAGAGCGACCCTGACACCCTGCAGAGGAGAAGCGAAAAGACTAATTCGGTAGCGCGCGCTTTTGCGGTTATGCCTTTTATCTGGTCCATGGGTACCATCATCGGGCCGGCCATTGGAGGTATATTCGCAGATCCCCATCAGACTTGGCCGGAAATATTCACCCACAACAGCTGGTTCACAATATTCCCCTACCTGCTGCCCAACGTCATGTGCGCAGCACTTCTGCTGGTTAGCATCATTCTGGGATGGTTCCTGTTGGAAGAGACACACCCGGATATGCAACCCCGTGTTATGCTGCCAGATGATACGTACGTCACTGAGGAGACGCCACTCTTGGAAACGTCCGATGCGCTCAAACAGCCGCCTGTGGACCTGCGTGCGGAGACGTATGGATCCTTTAGGGGCAGAGAGAGCCCGGACCCGAATGCTGAGATGGGAAGAGGGCCGAGTAAAGTCGATGTGGATGGGCTCCCGGGCATCTTCAACAAGCATACCATGAGCTTGATTGTATCCTTATCCATCTTTACTTATCATTCAATGACCTACGATCACCTGATGCCCATCTTCTTTGAGGACGAGAGAGCCCGCCCAGGGGACATATTCATAGCGGCCTTCAACCCCTTTTATTCACCAGGTGGGCTGGGTCTATCCATGCAATCTGTGGGGTTGATCCTGGCCATCAACGGCGCCATCGCGCTATTTGTTCAGGTTGTTGTCTTCCCCTTGGCGGCTGAGAAAATCGGCGTGTTCAGGCTGTTCCTACTCGTCACAGTGCTTCACCCCATTGCCTACCTTCTCGTTCCTGTCCTGATCTACGTACCAGACTGGATGCTGCTTCCTGCCATCTATTTCTGCCTGACTATCCGCAACCTCTTGTCCATCATTCTCTACCCGCTGCTACTTATACTAATCAAGGAAGCTACCCCGAGTCCCGATATGCTTGGCAAAGTCAATGGGCTCGCAGCCAGCGCCGGGGCTGCGTGCAGAATGATCGCTCCGCCGATTGCCGGCTATCTCTACTCTTTTGGATCACAAGTGAACTGTACAGCGATCGCGGTAAGCAACCCCCCGGGCCCAGTCTTCTCCAGTTTTCTCCTGCCCTCAAAACCATTGAGAGGAGCACAGGACACCCCTTTCCGGCCGAATTCATGCTTTACGTAGCCCTCTCAAAGAGCCCGATCCCTCCACAACGCCCACGACAATTACACGGGAAATAACAATTGCTAATATAATGTATTATAGTGGTATGGGAGTGCTTTCGTTGCCGCCGTGGGTTCTGTGCAATGCTTCTTTGTGCAACGGAACAAAAAGCCCAAAAGTCCAGGAAAGATGTATGGCGAGAGAAATATATAAAACTTTATAAACCAGTATGTAGCGTAATCATATTATATAGCTTCAAATAGACAGTGTTAAAATAACAGATTCAAAATTTATTTAGTGCCCAGGTGAGCTTCGGAGGTTCGACTAGGGTGGGGCGTGGCGTGATTGAGTTGCGCCCATGTATCTGCCTCCCGCCTAGAGGTCCCGCTTTCCCCCACCAACCCCGCGTAGTCGATCAATCGTTAGCTGCCGTCACGCGCAACTACCTACAGCTCCGTTGTTCGCGTGTAACCAGCCTCGTCATCTTCGACATCCTTATTTTGTGAATCCCATCGGTGCGTCTCGTCTCTTAAAGGAGAGGGAAAAAAAGAAAAAGAAAAAAAAAAGGCAAACAGACACAACACTCTCCAGTTATGGCGCCCCCCGACTTAAATTCACTACCGCCTTCCTCTCCAGTTGCCAACCCCCCCGGCACCTTGGCGGCGACGACGCCCATGACCATGACCACCATGACCACCACCACCACCACCACCGCGACTGCAAATGGGAGCTTCGGCACGAGCAGAAGTGCCAGCGGCAGTGGCAATGGAAGTGGGGGCGGAAACGGAAACGAAAGCGGAACGGGGGAAGCGGCCTTGCGGGGCGAGTCGCCTTCACCCTCACCACGCTCGGCTTCGATCTCGCTGCAGGCCGCCGCCACCGTCAATGCTGGATTGCAACACGAGCCCGACCGACGTAAGTACAATCAATCAATCCATTGCCCGTGCACCCGACGGCAGCCAGACAGCTAACCACTTGCCGTATACTACGTGCTGCAGGCACCTCCAGCGGCTCCCTTTCTCGCCAACGCCATTCTCCCCAGGCCGGCCGACGACGATCTGCTGTTTTGATGGTACGTGCCAAGGCCTGTCGCGCCCGATATGCTTCTACCAGATCTAAGAAACGTCTCGACTAATGCTTCCTTCTTCCTTTTTCCTGCGTAGAACCTCCAGCTCAACGACCCTGCTTTACCCGCCCCCGGCGAGTTGGTCGCCGGAGGTGCGAACAACAACAGCAGCAGCAGCATTAATCACAGTAACAGCAGTGGACTCCGCATGAGTCCTCAACCGCTGTCACTGTCCTCGCCACTTCTGGCAGGCCGGGATCCTCATCATAACAGAGCGCCGAGCTTGGGGGATCTTCACCAGGAGCTCGAGGCCGAGCAGGAGGCCCAGGTGGTACGCTATAACCCTTCCCCAAGCATACCTTGATTATATGACCAATCATCCAAGGTTGTACTCTGTTCTGTGCTGAAATCTGGCGCTAGAACCGCCTCTTACAGATGATTCGTCAGCAACAACTGCAATTACAGCAGCTCCAGGCAGCCCAGGGGCAGTCTCAGTCCGCCGTGGCCGCCGAAGATCCTCCATCAACCTCGGATCGTCCCGCTTCGGCGTCCCATGCGTCCGGTATACGACCCTCACTCCCCACGCCGTCGGGTTCGGTTCCAAGGTCGCCTTCCATTTCTCACCCGCGGTCTTCCTTCGATCTTGCGCGAGACAGCCTCCATCGTAGATCTAGAACGCCTAGTCGTGGGGCCTCCTCGCCGAGACTCAGATCAACCTCGATTGGCCAGGAGGGCGAGCCTCATCTCTCTGGTGTCCGAGACGAGACTACCTATTACCAGGCTGAGACGCAGTCTCTCGTCCGAGAGAACCAAATGCTTCGTCACAGGATTCGGGAGCTTGGTAAGTAGTCATGCTACCTATGTCTCCTTCTTTAGACCGTACTCGGCTCACCGCCCTCCAGAACGCCAGTTAGGCGAAGCACAATCCAATGTGTCCATCACACGGGAGCCAGTGCAACCTTCGCAATTGACCCATTCGACATCCCTGTCGGAAAACGATGCGAGGGAGTCTTCGTCTGTTGTCGCACCGCAGCTAGCCGCGGCTTTGGAGGGTAAAGACGAGTAGGATGACCTCGGGGTTTATCGCCGGCAGCAGAAGAGTGCTCTTGAAGTTTGGAAGACCCGACTATCTCATGGTGTCCAGATTAGGTTCGCTTTTTTTGGCTCGTGCTATCATTCACTGACTTCTTCCGGCGTCAGAAGGATCGGGGCACAGTCGTGCCAGAAGGATCGCTGATCTCGTAGACCATATGTATTACTACTGCTATTTGGGGCAAAGCTGCCATTGAACCAGCTTCCTCTACCCTCGAGGGGCGAGGAATCGAGTGACTAGCCAATGGCTTAATGAGGCGATTGTGTATCGATCCCTTCGCCACGACAATCGGCCACTCTACTTTATCTCTCTCGAGCGTGCTCCAACTGTAGAAAGCTCTCCAACTTCAAGACAACTCAACAGATGATGTACGGGTATAGTTGCCGTTTTCATATACCAACCCCTGTCGTTTGGCGGGAAGACACCTGTTACTAGATACCGCGAAAAGCACGAGTCAGTCTCTAGTCCTATGTTAGCCGAATGAAATTGATGTGGGCTCGAGTTAACTCACGTTTGCAGCATGATGGCCGTCAAGCACGATTGCTCTCATAGCCCTGGATGTTTTCATCGCTCGTTGGCGAGGTTCTGGGCACCTGACCCCTGGGCAGCGAAAATGAGCGAAATGGAATCAAATGCATGGAGTAGTCTGGAGAAGAAGGTAGGCTAATGCATTCGCTAACGAACTTCTACGAGGTGTGATGATTCTTGCGAAGCCGTTGGTTGGCAACGGTGGAGAGGTAAGCGAGCGATCGAACGGTGGGTATGTATGAGGAACGGAGCTGAAGTAGATGCCTTTGTATCTAGTATAGGAGAAGGCGATAGGTAACATGAAGAGAATAGTAAGCCTCTAGCTATTTATAGATAATAAGAGCGGACAGCAGGTCTTAGTGAGATTCCTCGTCTAGAACCCTAAGATAATAGGGTAAAGATTAGCCTAGTGGAACTAGCTAGTCATTCACGGTAGTCGGTGATAAGAAGATATAAGATGAGGATTAACGGGCTCCATTGTCCTATTACAACATGTATAACATACTATGCTTACACCTACGATAGACAGCCTCTCAAAGGCCTTGACTTTGTTGTGGAATAGGTGCAGGTAGATCGGAATTCGCTGTATTCATGTTACTGCACCTCAATAAGTGCGGTGTTTGGTCTGGGCTCGATTTCAAGACGGAGCGTCTTTACATGCCCTACCCAAGTCATACACACATACATACAAAGATCAGTTACTTCAGAGTCAACAATAGCAGAATTAACTTACAGGCCAGGGCGCCATTCACAAGTCACGGACCCCCACGAGTGGTGTTTTCGCTTGATACGTCTATAAGCTCACTTGAGACGTCCTCACCCACGGCTGAGTGACAGCTTATCCATGTGAACTATTCAGTACGGTCCATGGTGATGGGCTAATTGATTCCCATGACAGTATACTTCCTCATTGGTACCTGGTTCGAACATGCGTGAAGACGGGAAACACGAAGCTCTAATCATTGTTGTTTTCCAGGTCCTGTAGTGACAGTGGGGGCCCATGGCAACTCAGCGATTGATTAGGCCATGCTCCTACCTCAACGCCATCTGCTGTCTCGCCGTAACTTCTTTGGGTGCGTGTAATCTACAAGGGAGGTTATCTACGACCCATATGACAAACGTACACTTACGCGTACGCATACGGATACCAAAACGCACAAGTTACAACTCTCAGAGAGTTGCCGAATGCTTGGTTGGTAGCTCAACCTACTGTCCGCGTTCCGTATAATAGATCTACTACGTAATCGCCGATAGCAATTGAACTTGTAAGCCCAGGGCTCTCCATCCCTAGCACTTGAAAATCATGCCAAGTTAGTAGTTTCCCTTGATGGCAACGGTCATCCCTGAGAGGGGCGTGTAGCAGGGGAATGCTTCCGGGCAGGATGGGAGAGGAGGGGAGACCAAAAAACAAAGCGACATGTAGGAGGAATAAGTATGATGTGTGTGTGTGTGTGTGGTATTGAAAAAGGCGTGAGAAACAGAAAAAGCAGACTACTCACTATTGACCCAGCCCGCATAACCATCTTCCATTTTAATATGGAAATCGAAGAACCCCTTTCCGGCACCAACGGCACCAGCCTTCCCCAGCTTGGGCCGGATACCAGCGTAATCCGGACTAAGGGCGGTATCGTCGATGTCGGGCAAGTAACTCTGGATAGCAGCGAGGACCTCGGGAAACCGCGCCGTGTTGACCGCCAGGTCGGTAGGGTCGTCAACCCACTCTACGTCAGGGCCGAAGCGGAGACGGCCGGCCAAGTCGAGCGTGAGGTGCGTGCCGAGGCCGCCAGCGCCGGGGAGGGTGGTGGGGTAGATGAGGCGGCGGACGCGAGGCGTGGAGGCAGCATAGCCGAAGTAATTGCCCTTTGCGTAGTACAGACGCGTGCGACGCGAGGGCGGGACGATCATGTTGTGGACGTCGGCGGCCCCTAAGCCGGCGCTGTTGACGATGGTGTCGGCGTCGATTCTAGACTCCTCGCCCGTCGTGGAGTCGCGGATCGTCAGTCGCCAGCCTGCGCTGCCCGGTGGCCGAGCATCTCCTGCGCCGCCCGTGCTAGACGAGGTGGACGAGGGCGGCAGCGGCTCGATGTGGGTGACGGTGGAGTTGACGGCGGTGACGCCGCCGGCGTCCTCGAACTCGCCCTGCAGCGCGACCATGAGGCCGTGCGAGTCGACGATACCGGTGGTGGGGCTCTCGAGGACGGCGGCGGCGGCGCGGACGGCGGGCTCGGCGGCGCGGGCCTCGCGCTCACGGACCCAGCGCGTGGGCACGCCCAGGACGTCACGGCACACGGCGTGCAGGCGCTCGAGGGCGTGGCGCTCGGTGTCGTCCTGGGCGACGACCCACTTGCCGACGTTGGCGTGGGCGACGCCGCGGGCAGCGCAGAAGGCGTACAGCTTCTCGCGGCCGGCGATGCAGAGGCGCGTCTTGAGGGTTCCGGGGCCGTAGTACAGGCCCGCGTGGATGACCTCGCTGTTGCGCGACGACGTCTCGGTGCCCACGGCGGCGTGCCGCTCGAGCAGGAGCGTGCCCGAGCTCGAGGAAGACGAAGAGGGGGCTGAGGCTGAGGCAGAGGTCGAGGTCGAGGCCGATTTGGCCGATTTTTGAGCCAGAGCGCGCGCCGTTGCAAGCCCGATGACGCCGCCGCCGATGACCTGTCATGACGTGGTGAGCGACTTACGAGGTTGTATGGCGTGCCGGGGCCGGAGAGGTGGCAGTAGAAGGGTATTCATCTATCTCTGTGTTTCTTTTTCCCATTCTTTCCATTATCTCCCTTGTCCACCCCCCTTTTTCCCCCTGGGTGATGGTGATAGGCTTACAACGTGAGTGAAGTCGGCCTTAGCCGGAGCCGTGCTGGAAAATGAACGAATGCCGCGCCATGTTGGGCAAAGTGCGCGACACGCGAACATCTGTAGGCGGAGATCGGCAAGAGGTGCGTGGGAGGATGAATCAGATGCGTGCCTGAGTGAGCGAGAGGGTGAGTGAGTGAGGTAGGGAGTAAATGAGTGAGTGAGGGAGTCAAGGTGAGTGATTAGGTGAGTGAGTGGGGTTCGATGAGAACACCGATCTACCTTATGGTACGTCGGTAAGTGAGTGGGTAGAGACACCAGGTAGCTTGCTGCGAGATGGGTGTACTAGGCGTGATCTCTTTCATTTAGTTAGTTTAGGTAGTCAATAATGTAATGTTGCTCCATCGTGTCAGCCTGCCGGAAGCCCATATTTTGCCCACGGGTGTGCTCGATCCCATGAACTACTAGGTACACCCACTGGGCATTCCTTATTCTCGGGACTCATCAAGGTTGAATCTTGGACGGCGTAAAAGCATGCATGTACCTCCACCACTACCATTGAAGCTAGCAGCCAAGACCCACCAGGGCGCATTGTATGGTTGCTGCTCCATTTACTTCACAATGCAGCCAAAGACTCGGCAGAAAAGCGTTACACAAACAAGGTTCCCCGGAGTCGTCACCTTGTGCTTCGCGTAGAGACAGGGTATATTTCTGAGGAATAAATATGTACGCGGTAGCACCAGGTTCAACAACGACTACTCCCTGCCCGCCCGAGCAATAAAGACGGAGGGATAGGGGAGAGGGAGAGGAAGAGGAAGAAGCAGATAGCCAGAGAGCCCAAGACCAATAATGGTCATCATGAAACTACCGGGCCCCGATGCCTCCCGTCCCCGCGCAAACACGAACAGACAACCTGAACCAATCGGCTTTTCCCCAAAGGGAATGGCTAACACAAAACTGTGCTCCCATCGACTCTTATTCTCTCCGTGGAGAGGGGCGACGTCGCCTGTGAAAAAAAGCAGAATCCCGAACCCCCATGACACCGATATCTGTACAGACCTCCCTTTCGGTATGCTGATTTACGCCAAAACACCAGAATTATCTCCTCACTTATCCATATTGACGAGTAATGCAGGACCCGAGGCGCCGTGCACCATCGCGGAATTTAGCGGAGTACGACCTCTGGAAAGACCTTTCTGCTGAAAATGTTCATGGGAAACTCGTATATGCCGTCCTCGGCTCCAATATACCTGCAGCACCTTAGTCAGTTCACTATGAGAAAAACAACAAGGTAGAGGGGGGATGAGGCCGTCGTAACGCCTGCTTCTCTGTGAATCATCTGGACTTACAGCGTGCGGCCATCTTCGCTCCAGCACAGACCTGCCGTATCGTCCGGGCGTTGTTCGTGCTCGCGGTTGCGTATACGACTGTACGCGCGACGAAAGCCGGATATATCGTCGTTCCAGACGTCACCGATGATGGGGATGGCGCGCCGGATGCGGTTAGTCTCGGTCCGGGTCGCGTCGTGGGGAGCGGGAACATCGCCGCCGGACATGTTGTACAGCGCCTCCAGGTCCGCCCAGCCCGTTGTGCTTCTCCCCGTCTGTCCCCACGCGGAAGAGTAATCGCGAGAAGTGCTGGAACCTTCCCCGTTGCCTAGGCGTTGCAGCCTTGCCGGGGCATCGACGTTCTGTGCGAGCGCTTGCATGATGGAGCTCCTCCGCCGTGGCGTAGGAGCCCGCCTCTCGCGGTCCTGTTCGGGCGGTGTCTGCGTCGTGGCCGAGCGCTGATGATCGCGATTCTCGCGGCTTTGTTCGCGCTCAAAGATTCGCATCAGCGTATCACGCTGGAGAGACGTCAGATAACGCAACCTTTCAGAGATGTCCCGATCACGTTCCCGTGTAATGCCGGGCGTCCTCGGCTGGGGACTTACGCGCTCGGCAAAGACGGAGGATCTCCAGGCGGTGCTGCCTCGGGCCGTCTGAGGGTCCCGCTGGTCTCTTTGTTCCCGCGCTTCCCGGCGCCTTCGATCACTCTGCACCGCCTCCAAGATGGCCGTTTCCTCGGGAGAAAAAGGGTGATTCAATCTTGACGCATCAGAATTGTCGGTGCCAGACTGTAGCCGACCTGAAGCACCCAAGAGGCTGGAGATGGACGACGAACCCGCGGCACTGCGTTCGCTCCGGGGGTCCAGGAGGCGAGGGTCGATGGTCGTGTTCCGCTCGTTGAGTGAATAATGCTCATACGCTTCATGATCGTCTATAGAGATGATCTGACGTCTCGTGAAGTTAGTGCGGGCGTCTGCCACGCCGATACGCCCGCGGTGCTCGGTCCACGCGAGTAAGTCGTACGGACCGGGGGAGAATGCCATGTCTCTAACGGCGCCGCAGTCACTGGGCGAGCGCGCCGAGCTGAAGTAGGTAACCAGCGGATCTCTGTCGAGGTCGGCAAACGCTGTTACGTCAAAAATGGAGATGGTGCCGTATTGCGTCCCCACGGCCAAGTATCTGCCCGAAGGGGAAAAGCAGGCCGCAAAGCTACCTCTACAATCTGACGTATCTCGCACGGATTGGTCCTTGAGCCGTATCCTAGGAAGCTGTAGCCATTCATAACCACCAGTCCTCTTGCCCTGGGGGGCGCATCGAACATGGACGTAGAGGAACGGATCGTCACAAATTGCCACCAGAAGGCTGCCATCAGGCGAAACGACGCCTCGGTTCACACAGTCGGGGTACACTAGCTCGTCGACAGTCTCAGCATCGTTCAGACGTATGATGGTGATGGTCTTGTCATTATTGGCCAATATAGCCATAGGAGAGGTGTAGCGGCCGGGTAGCGGCTCGTCAGAGGGCGGCGTGGGGGGATGCCAGATGGTGATGCAGTTAACTCGCTGAGTGCCAAACTTGTAGTTGGACGCAGACCACGACTTGGCGGAGCTGCTGATTTGCGCGACGATGCTGAGCATGTCGCGACGGAGCTCCGTCATGGAAGGCTCGGAGACAAGGGAAGGGTCGCGAGAGGATAAGGCGCGCGAGGGCTCACGGTCACGGCCCAGGGAGTCTTCGGAAGCGGACGCGATGGCGGCGACAGCGGCGGCGGAGGCAGTCAAGGCGTCGGCGTCATCGACGTCATCGGCGGCAGCAGCGGCGCTGGTTTCACGAATGATTGCGAATTCACCGTTCTCGCCGCCGCAGCATATCCAACCGCCACTGGCCACCAAGCATCGAGGATGGAAGCTGATCACCTTGATGGTTTCGCACTCGCGGGTCCGGGTGTCGAGCCGGGTGATGTGGGTGTTGTTAATGCCGGCGGGGAAATAGACCATGCCATCTCGCTCGGCGCTGACCAGGGACCGGAGCTGCCAATGTCTGGAAGGAGTGCACGGCAATTAGCATGCAAAGCACATAGACGGCCGCGCAGAGCCGAGCGAGACCTCGAGCGTGCGGACAGCGAATAGACGGGGAGGGACTGACATGGGCGAGATCTGGGTTCGGTAGTGCTTGCGGCCTTCTTGGAGAAGCAGACTGTTCGTGGGCCGGAGGCTAAAATGGTGGCCAAGAGACGGGTGTCAGCGAGTCGAAAGACGACAGAGGTAACAAAACAGAAAACAGCTGAATTGGCGGTCGTCGATGCATCCACAGACACGAGAGGAAGATAAGAGAGCGGGAGCGAAGGAAAGGGGCGCATGGGACACCACTGCTTACCTGGCTTCATCGCCGACGGCCATGATGCCGGTGGCGAATATCAACGGTGCAAAGATAGATCATCAAGTCGCATTGACGATAGGAACTTGCCGGGGAGGGATGTCTTGTTTGCGCGTGTCGAGTTGCAGACAGAGAGAAAAGGGACAGAAAATGATGGGTGGTTGGAACGGAAAGCGGTTGCTCGTTGCCGTTGCCGTTGTTTTGTTATGATTATAGTTTGTTGTTGCCGTTATCGTTGAAAGACAAAGTGGTGATGGTTTGGTGGTGATACAGTGATGATAGCGTGTTAGCAGGTAGTCTTATGTGGAGCTCCCTAGGTAGGTAGTCAGGTTTTAGTGTACGCAGTAGGTACTGTACCCAAGTGGATTGGCGGCTGATATAGCATCAAACAATATTACTTGTTTTGTTTTCTCTCTCATAAAACCAGCTATATATATATATTACTTTAATATGTACTAAGTTTAATGATCATTAAATTTTATAATATAAGCAAGTTATAAAATATATAACTTTAACTTTTTATAGCTTTAAAGTTTTTTTTAAAAAAAAATTTTTTTTTTAATATTTTTTAAATAAATTAATCAGATAGTTTCTTTTACCTTGGTTGGGTGCATGCTCTCTGCAAAGAGCGATAGTAATCCTGTCTCACGTAAGCTCCAAAGCTTAACTCACGATGTCTACTGCGCACATGAGAATTTCGAGGCTATAAGCCGTAATATGATGTACAAAGCTGTCTATAGGTCATGAAATTGGCTATTTCCCAATGTGAGATACACTGAGGCAACACTTGCCTTCCAATGAATGATCTTATCTGGTAAAGGTATGTGACATCACCATCTCGCAGTGCACACACACCTGGACTTACATCAGTGCCTCGACTTGGAGCGCAGAAAGGGGCCATCATATCAAGCTACATAATTCCTATGCTCATGTAATAACTTGAACTGATCATCGACTTTTACCTGGATACCTAAGCACGCAGAACCTTTTAGGCTGATCGGCTTAGGTATGCACAAAATTCATAAGATACATAGGTATTTACCTTGGTACATAAGTAAGTAGGTGATTCAGGTTGCATACCCCACATGTTCCAAATCTGAGTATTGGCTTCTGTCTAATTCTTCAAAATTTCTAGACCCATCTTCAATTCGCCTTCATTGGGTCCCCCACAATCGCCCGGGCCTATGCCGAGGGACGCCGCACTAAACCCCGATGGCGCTTCTGCCGTCCCAGACCGCCCCTAAGAAGCTCCCGGAAGCCTTCTACGCTCTTGAAATTTTTTGCGCTACGACGCAGTACTTGAGCACTCAATTTCTCCCACCCATCGTTGTCGACGTCTTCCCATCCTCCATCTTCCATCCATCTACCCGGCCATTCATCCCGATCCCCCCCCTCTGCTTCCGCGCTGCCGGTACTTAATTAACTCCTGTATAATACCCTTCGTATCTTCCTCATTGTAAAACTATTTCCTCATAATCCTTCCGTATTCTCATTCGCTTGCGCACATCCCGCCACATTTACCCGCCATGTTGGCCTCGCGCTTGTCCAGAGCTGTAAGTCTGGAGTCCCATCCCGAGCGTACCCATGTCGCACATCTGGTTTCCTATGCATCATGGCTTATGTGGCGCTTGAAAGCTAACTATGTCACTCACGACAGCTTCCCCGAGCAGTTTCCACAGCTCCCAGATGGGCCGCACCCTTAAGGAAGCCCTTGGGCGCTACATTTGCCCGTTATGAATCCACGGAAGGCAAAGTCCAGGGCGCCGTCATCGGTATCGACTTGGGTACGTTTGTGTCATGAAAGAGATTACCTCGTGGCTGCACAATTGATGGGTTAACAGTGTCGTTGCAGGTACTACAAACTCCGCTGTCGCTGTAATGGAGGGCAAGACCCCACGTATTATTGAGAACTCAGAAGGTAAAGCCTCCTGTACATGATCTGTGAACAAGACAATTATATCAGTTCTAATGCGAAATCGTAGGTGCTCGAACCACGCCCTCAGTTGTCGCTTTCGCCCAGGATGGTGAGCGGTTGGTGGGTGTCGCCGCCAAGCGTCAAGCCGTCGTGAACCCTGAGAACACCCTCTTTGCAACCAAGCGGTTAATCGGCCGGAAGTTCACTGATGCTGAGGTCCAAAGAGATATCAAGGAGGTGCCTTACAAGATTGTCCAGCACAGCAACGGGGATGCCTGGGTAGAGGCTCGTGGCCAGAAGTACTCGCCCTCGCAGATCGGTGGCTTTGTACTGAACAAGATGAAGGAAACCGCTGAGTCTTATTTGGGCAAGCCCATCAAGAATGCCGTTGTTACGGTTCCTGCATACTTTAACGATTCCCAGCGTCAGGCTACCAAAGATGCCGGTCAAATTGCCGGTCTTAATGTCCTTCGTGTTGTCAACGAGCCCACGGCTGCCGCTCTGGCTTACGGTTTGGAGAAGGAAGCTGACCGCGTTGTCGCCGTATATGACCTGGGTGGTGGTACTTTCGATATCTCCGTCCTAGAAATCCAAAACGGTGTGTTCGAGGTCAAATCAACCAATGGCGATACTCACTTGGGTGGTGAAGACTTTGATATTCGCTTGGTACGCCACCTCGTTCAGCAATTTAAGACCGAGTCTGGCATTGATCTATCGAACGACCGGATGGCTATTCAGAGAATTCGCGAGGCTGCTGAAAAGGCCAAGATTGAGCTCTCTTCGTCTCTACAGACCGATATCAGCTTGCCTTTCATCACTGCTGATGCTTCTGGCCCCAAGCACATCAACACTAAGCTCACCCGGTCTCAGCTCGAGGCTATGATGGACCCCCTGATTAGCAAGACTGTAGAGCCTGTTCGCAAGGCCTTGAAGGATGCTGGTCTCCAAGCCAAGGATATTCAGGAAGTCATCTTGGTTGGTGGCATGACTCGTATGCCCAAGGTTACCGAGTCCGTCAAGAGTATTTTTGGCCGTGACCCTGCCAAGTCGGTTAATCCCGACGAAGCCGTCGCTATGGGCGCTGCCATTCAAGGTGCTGTTCTTTCTGGTGAAGTCAAGGACCTTCTACTTCTTGACGTTACGCCTCTCTCATTGGGTATTGAGACTTTGGGCGGTGTCTTCACTCGTTTGATCAACCGCAACACCACTATCCCTACCAAGAAATCTCAGGTGTTCTCTACTGCCGCTGATTTCCAGACTGCTGTTGAGATCAAGGTCTACCAGGGTGAACGTGAGCTTGTTAGGGACAACAAACTTCTAGGCAACTTCCAGCTCGTTGGTATTCCCCCCGCACACCGAGGAGTTCCTCAGATCGAAGTGACTTTCGATATTGACGCCGATTCGATTGTTCACGTCCATGCCAAAGATAAGAGCACGAACAAGGACCAGTCCATCACCATTGCCTCTGGCTCTGGTCTCTCCGAATCAGAAATTGAGCAGATGGTCCAGGATTCCGAGAAGTATGCTGAGTCGGATAAGGAGCGCAAGAACGCCATCGAGGCCGCCAACCGCGCCGACAGTGTGTTGAACGATACGGAGAAGGCTCTTAATGAATATGCCGACAAACTAGACAAGACTGAGGCTGACGGTATTCGGGAAAAGATCACTTCGCTCCGAGAATTTGTCTCTAAGAGCCAGTCGGGTGAGAGCACCGCTACGGCTGATGACATCAAGGCCAAGGCGGATGAGCTGCAGATGGCCAGCCTGAACCTCTTCGACAAGATGCACAAGGCCCGTGCTGAGTCAGGTGAGTCATCTGGCTCATCAGAGGCTAAGCCGGATGAGGAGAAGAAGCCGTAATCTGCACCACTACGACATAGTTTTTGTTCCACGACATATTTTCAATACCAGCTCCAGCGGGATAGTCTGAGCTTACCGTACTGTACATCAAACTGTACTTATATTTACGATTTGTTTATTCCTCGATTCCCTCTTACGGACATCACGTTCATGCAATATTACAAATGCGGCGGTGGGGGCGTTTGGAGATAAAAGGAAAAGATACTCGGCCTACAGGTTTGGTACCTCAGAGTTATTTATGGTACTCTGTGTGATGATAACTAGCATTGAAATGGTCGGCTCCGTCAGTTCGAGCGCTGTATATAAAGTGGTATTTAGTAACCAAGAAAACTAATAGCATCGCCTCTCAAGAGAAAATCCAGACATAACCTTGACAGACATAAAGTCCGAATTACTATTCATCTTTGACATGGACAGTGCCTGTCTTGGATTCAATAATGTACCACGACAATGCAAAACGTGTCCAGTTAGCTCGGCGCGCGTTTTGCCCTTGAAGCAGCAGTGGTGGCACGTGGTAGAAGTCCCGGCAGCACTATTTACAAGTTTGTATCGGCCGTCGCCGAAGGTAGTAGTATGGCCAATGTGACCTAAACTACTACGCATGTTTCATGACTATCAAATATAGCACGAGCCGTGGGCCGACACGCTTCAGACATACGTCTACACCGTGGATATTTCCAATTGACAACCAACCCTAAATTCCGTATGCTTGTCTGCTGGATTTTCTCTGTCACCTATCTTCTAGCTTGTCAGCATAGCTAATCGTCTATATGGGGTAAGACAAGGTGGAAACACCAATTGACGCACGTGGCAGGACCGCCGCGTTTCGAGGACGAGAAGGCAAGAAGTATGTAGTAGAGAGAACGCATGGGTGGTCGAGCAGGGAAGGTAGAATAAACGGGCGACCAGAATTGGAGCTCAATCAGAGTAGATGAGAAAGTAAGCCAGGCGAACACACCCTACGAGATAGAACTTACCGTGAGAGCCGTGATGTTAAGGTATCATAATTAGGTGCTCCTTCCACCTTGCACGCCACAGAAACCCTGGCTGAGAGCGCGTATCGTGGGATCCATTGCCTCGATGAGCCTCGTAAGATCCTCTGGTCTCTCTGCCAGGGAGACGAACATGCCGCCTATATATATTTTTATAACTCAGTGTTAGTTTTTTATTCCCGGTCTTCTTCAATTGCTGTAATTTCTCTTCTCGGGTCATGGAGGCACCCGTGAGAGAGACAAGGACGTACCCTCCATATGCCACGCGACGTGGCAATGTAGGGCCCAGAGGCCTGGGTTATTCGTTTCAAAGCGGATAACGACGTGGCTGAAGGCAGGAACCGTCACTGTATCTCTACGCATGGGATTCGCGAGGTTCCACGTCGTCGTCGTCATCGTTGTCCCATTGCTGGGGGTTGTTGACGTTGTACCGAAGAGACCCGGACCCCAGCCTACGACCTGGAAAGTGTGGCCTAATTCGAGAGGAAAGGGGACATTAGCTCTCTCACTGGTTGGTGGGGTTTGGCTGGGAAGCTGGGAAGGAAACAAGGTCACGGAGTTGATGACGCAAATATTTCATACCACTATAGTGCGAGTTAGTTTGGGTGCCTAGGTAGGTATAGTATTTTACTTTTCACGTGTGGATATATGATGCTAGTTAAACCGCTGGTGTTCCTCATCGGCGTGCGTTGAATGATAAGGAACGAAGCCACGTCATAGCGTCATGGATGCTACTCAACTTAAGGTTGATTCATATGGATCGGTTTTAAGTTGGGAGGGTTATAAGATGCACGGGCTACGAGAAATTTACCCAAGAGGGCTGATCGGGCAAGACAAATGAGAGAAGGGAAGTAAACGAAAAGCGGCCGACTCACTGTAAATGCCACGGATGCTCCATGGCATCGAGGGAGTTGATGACGACCTGTGCTCCCTTGTCCGCCTCCGGGACAAGCAAAACCTGCTGGTTCAACCCAAAATCCCAACTATTATACGAATTGGCCTTGTTAGCCACGAAGTGCTGCTCAACCGCTTTCCATAATGTTGCGTTATCCGGGAGCGGTGCATATGCCGTCTAGGTGCAGTCGACGTATTAGCACATTCCCCTCCAGGCTCGTTCTATTTGCATTGTTCCTGTTCGTGGCCGAGGTTGTCTGATCTCCGTACCGAAATAATGCTTTTAATTGGCGTGCGAAAGGTTTCATATTGGGCTTGATTTGGACAGATATGGCGGGCTTTCGCAGGAGAAGAAAAGTATAGAGATACAGTCTCAACGGCTCCGGAGTCATGGACTGACACACGTACCTTGTTGATAAAGATGCGATTAACATCCTGGGCCTGCCGGAACATATATTCGATATAATGCTTGTTTGCCTCTGGGACCTCGTACGCCTGGATATTGCGCATGGGCTGAGGCAGATCAAAGGGCATGTCATCGCAGCCCTCCCACACGTCACCTCTGACACCATTGTTCTCGACGCCGTATGGGTTACTCACATTTCCCCTGATGCCAATTGGAGGCTCGTCCACAGGCACATCATCATATGATAAAACTCCCTTCGCCACGTATTCGCCTGCAGCCAAGGCGTCGCTCGTGTAAGGTGCGTACGGTAGAAAACATGTCTGCGGCAAGGTCGCCCGGATGTAGTAGTTTCCGGACGTTTGATTGGCCGTGACGATGACGCTTGCACGCTGCCCGATGTTGAGGTACACACCGCGGGCGGCAATGGGCACGATTTCTACGCCGTCCAACTCAACTATCGACAGCGTGTGGTTATCAATACTAAACCAGTATGAGAGGAACGAGGACGAGTTGATCAGACGGAGCCGCACACGCTGTCCCGTGCGAATCTTGGTCGTGTAGAGCCGTCCTCCAGCGCATCTTGGGTCTGAAGATGCAGAGGGCGATGACGGTTCGTGCGAGGCTGGAGGCGGATAGGTTGTTGAGACGATGGCGCAATCGTACGTATTCTGTCCATTCAGCAGGATGCTATCAGCGAGGGGCTCGACACCCGATTCGAAAGGCACCCATTTAGAGGTTGTATTGAGGTAGCTCGACAGTAACTATGTTTTCCCATCAGTAGCGAAAACAAGCAGGGGGACAAGTGAAGAAACCAGGGGAAAAGGGGCAACACAGCTCTTGGGATCTGGATCGACATACAACAGAACCGTATGTGTGATACACGTCACCGACGAAGATGATCTTGTCATCATCCGTCACAGGGACCAACTCGTCAGGATCGTGAACCACCTGGTGTACCCCACGGTTAGTCACAATTCCCAGCCGACTGACATCTCGAGGATTTGCATTAGGCTGACCAGAGGCCCGTAAAGCCCGTCGGAATATTGCACCGATAGATGGGCGTGCCACCAGAAAGTCCCCCTTTGGTGGTCCACGCGAAATTCGTAGGTGAAGCTGTGTCCTGGTGGAATGCCACACTGGGAAACGCCAATGACGCCGTCCATCCAAGTCGTGTTTCTTTGGTCGATGCCATGCCAGTGAATAGCCGTGCTCGAGTTAAGCATGAGATTGTTTACATGAACTCTGACTTTAGAAGAGCACTTCAGTTAGTACATGTTCTATGGAGTTGTCTCTTTCTACTTATTTCATTTCCATTTATACTCTTGCCGATATCCTCGAGAGCTTCCAACAACAAGGACAGATAACAAGGTACTGGAATCTAAGCTCGACGGGCGAACTCCAATGACGAGCCACTTGTTCGTGGGAATAAAATATGACACTAGATATTACTTACTCGTATCGCCAGTATTCGCCTCAATAAGCGGGCCTGGAGACTGTCCATTGGCAAGTATCATAGGCTTCTGGAACCCATCGGGAGCCGCGAGCGCTTGTGAGATATTGAACTGATATTCGCGCGTCCGAGGCTGATCTGTTACGTCGAACCCGGTGTCAAGAGAGAGCTCTTTGGTGTTGATAAGTCTTTCGGGCGAGATCACTTCAAGGCCCTCTGGTATGCCGTAGGAATCGTAATCAAATCGAGCCCTCGCCAGCGAACTGCCATAGTGTTTCCATCCCAGTCCCAATCCAAGGCCAAGTGCGAGTGTAACGACGCAAAAGCAAGCCGAAGCAGCGATGAAGAGGCACAGTGGTACTGTTCGCCGCGGATGACTTTTCGTTGCAAAGGTGGGCGGGCTGCTGGCGCTACTCCATAGCTGGCTGTACCATGAACCACCTGGTCTATGGCAGCTTTCGGGTTCATGCATCATTAAGAGTCTCGAACTACTAGACGAGTGGCGATATAACATACTCACGAAAACGAAGCAGGCCACTGACGGGAGGTTTAAAGAACGAGAGTGAGAGATGACGTGGCGTTCGCGTAGCAAGGGAGAATGGTTTTATTATTATTTTATTTTCATTTTCGCCAGATATGCCATGTCGCAGAGCGTGTTGAAAGTGAGACAATTTCAAAAAGTCGACACAGAATAAAGCCTAGATAAAGTCATCGTACTAGACAAGTACGTTCGGCCCCCAATTGTCTGTATTTCTTGATCTTTTCGCCTCTGTAGCTATCTGTAAATAATTTTTATCACCGTCCGAACCCAAACCACCCTCGCTTCTTAGGTTCAGGGGTGGGTACCGGTTCCTCCTCCACCTCAGCCGAAGCAGTTGATGGCTTCCCAGGGTACTCGATATAGTTCCAAGCGACATCAAAGAAGAGCGGTTTGACTGGAATAGGTTGGATTCGAGGAGGATAATCGACAATATTCTCCAAGTCCACACCTTCTGCTGGGTACTCTACAAGCCTATCCACTAGAGGGACCTTCACTTGAGACGATGTCGAATTCGTCTTCTCTCTTATGTTATCGATCTCCACAATAGCACGACACCTTTGCAGCTCTCCCTTCAGGAGGTCTCGGAGAAAGCCGACGTCTGTCTGGCGAACCTCAATACTCAATATGGATGACTCTGACGACAACGCGCCGTGTTCAGAGAAGAAGGTGGCAGATGACAGGCATTGTTTATATGCATACTGGATGAGGGCGAGAGCATTGGCCGACTGATCAGCCAGAGAGTGTGAGCGCGCAATAGACAGGCATCTGGAAGCATCATGTTAGCACAGCACCCATCTACCTATAGGCGAAATGCTTCGGGGAAGTTTACTTGAGAGCATGGAAATACTTTGCAGTAGCATCCAATTGCTGAAGGAGCCCAGTATCAGCGGCCACACCGGGGAGTTCTTTGATCGACTCGAGACTTTGCAATGTCGCATCGTAAAGCACCACCTTTTCTTTTAGGCGAGCTACCTTCCTGCCCGGCGGCTCAATCTTGGCCTGCTGTAAAGACACATCTTTTCTGAATTTCCTAGTAGTGTTTGGGGCAGAGTCGAGAAGAGCACCATCATGTTCACCACTGAGGACTCGATTGCGCCCGATCCTCCAGCTGATCATCTGGTAGTTGACAGCAGTGCGGGTAATCTGCAGGCTCTGTATGCGACTGTCACTCTGCGGGACGCCTTCCTCCTTCAGCTCGTCAACGGCGCGTTTCGTGACGTCGGCCGCATCCTGACTAGCGATGAGAACCTCGTCGTAAGCCGCAGCCATTTCCTTGGGCAGCACTACGTCAGAAGATTCTAGCTTCTGTGCTAGGCGAGCAGTAGCCGACTCGGTCGCAGCGATGGCGAGCGCAATGGAGGCATCCTCGATTTTGACATCCCGCGACCTCCAGGTAATCGTGTGGGGCGCATGGGGGGTGCCAACCTGGCTCTTGTCGGCGTCTGGATCGACCTGGCTCAAAAGATTGGGGGCTACTTTGTTGATCTGGCCAACGAGAGCCTCGTCGTCGGAGGCGAAGGCTCTCCGTGCGATGGTAGAGATGGCCAAGGTGCGGGGGACTTTGCTCTGGTAGGCGGCGTAGCGGATTGAAGGATCGACGGTCTCGGCTAGGAGGTCTTTTAGAATGTCTCCTTTCACCAACATCAGGGCACTGTATATCATGCGCGCGGTGGCGTAGCTCCTCGTGCAGTCTTCCCAATTCTGACTCTCAAAATGCGCAGCCCCTCTCACCATGGCGGCGTACGCCCTCGCTTCTAGAATGTCGGTGTCGCTGGCAGCGGTGACGGTCGTCTCGGAGAGGATGTGGACCAGTTGCTCGGCAGCACGGGCGCCTTTGTCGAGCCTCGAAATTATGTGGGAGCGTGTGCGGCCCGTGATTCCCTTGGTATCGGCCGAATGGACAGCCTTGAGGCGCATGGCATGCGCCCAGGCGCGCTCAGCCGTGAGCAGCACGAGGTAGAGGAACCTAGAAGGAAATCGTCCTGGTCAGCGATGACGATCGGCGAGGCTGGATAGAATAGAATGGTATGGAATAGTAGAAGAGTAGGGAGAGAATACTCATGGTTCTCTGCCACCTGCTCGGCAGTAACAGGGCCACGCTTGGTGAACTTGGACCTGTTCCTGGTGACGATGCCCAGCTTCCTGCGCGAAGCGTGTAGCTTCTTGGCTAATTGTCTGTGATACGTGGTATAATCGCCATAGAGGAGCGCCTGGTTGCGAGCAGACACAACAAAATTGGTGATGTCCATGACGAGAGTACCCGTAGGTGGAAGAGACCTGGTGATGTGTGCGTGTTGTCTGCAACTAATTTAATGGTGGGGTTGTCGTGTTGTAGTAGGTAAAGACGGAAGCGACTATCTAGACCCTGCCACCACGGGTACGAGGCATGTACCTATGTACCTACCTAGGTACATACATAGTAACCTCCTGAGTAAGTACCTACCCGAGGCGGTCGAAACAATAGATGAGACCCCACTTGCACTACCTATACCACTTGTACCACCCGAAGGGGATCTCATCTATTGTTTCGACCGCCTACCTAACTGTAAGGTACCTAAGGTGTGCTGTTGAACTGTGGCTGCTAGCGGGGTTGTACCCAGACCTATGATCCAGCCAATCGGGTCATCTGCTGCCACCAGGTATATCGTAAAATTTATGCATATCTGACTGCCTTAGGTATGTACTACCTACCTACCTACTTAAGGGTAACCTCCTACCTCTCTACCTCTACTAGTACGACATGCCCATCGCGGCCAGTGGGCTTTAAATCTTGATATTGTCTTCTTCCTGCACCGTTCGCTCTATAACAAAAGCACCCCAAAACATAAAGAACTAGGGGGTAGGAAGAGCAAGTGTAAAGGGGACAGAAGCCGGGGAAAAGAAAAGGAAGAGAGAAAAGGAGAGGTAAGCGCGTGCTCTACCAGATCCGAATCCCTATGATGCCTCAATAGCGCGCTCTTCTGCCTTTCTTCCAGCGACCACGACCACGACCACATCCAGGATCACGATCACGATCACGATCACGTCCGCTGCACCACGGTCAACCCCAAGGTTAGTCTCTCGGAGCTCTGCCGCGGCCGTCGAGGACGTAGGCGTCTTCCTACAGAACGCCGCCTCCGATGCTCGAGCGGACGACTGCATGCTTGGAACCATGCGGTCTTCGACTTCTGCCACCCCCAAAGAAATCCGCCGTCCGATCGACGAGGCAGCTGCACACGGCCTTCTGGCAGCATGGCGCCGCCGACATCGAGCTCACCAAGGCCTGGCAGACGCTGATGCACGGCACTCTCGATCCTAGCGATACTGGCTCTGCCTTGTCGTTGTCGTTCTCGCCGCCGCCATCATCGTCGTCATCGTCGTCGTCCCCGTCCCCGTCCCCGTCCCCGTCCCTGTCCCCGTCTTCGTTCGAACAACCCCGCAGCCCGTCGCTCAGTGCCTCGGCCTTCCTTCTCGACTTTCTGTATCCTACTGGTGCTGCGGCTCTGATGCGCCGTCCTTCCCCTGCCTCGCGAGATCCATGCTATCGATTGCGCTTTCGAACTCGCCCCACTCGTCCCTCACATGTCTCTCCGCGTTTCTACAACCCGTCTCTGCCCCATCCACGCCCTGGATCACAGTCTTCCCCTCCTGTCGAGGACCAGGCCGACGCCGCATCAAACCAACCCGAATCCAATGGCCTGCCGCCCCGAGCCAAGCCGCATAGTCGCACACATGTTGGCGTCGTTGAGCGTATTCTTCAAACCAAAAATCTCCGCGACATCGATCTCCTGTGGCGTCATTATAAGTCTTTGGATGAGCAGACTCGGAAAGCATACGCCCCAAAGATGTTGGCGTTCCTCTCTCAGCCCGCTGGAATCTCCGACTGGTCCAAGGTTTCCGAACTCTTTCACAGCTTGGAGACGGCCAGCTGGGATGAAAATGCATTCCTTGCCGGCGTTTCTGCCGAGCTCAATTTACAAAATCACTCCCGGGCCTTATCAATATTTGAGCGAGGATTACGAATGGCGACTTTGGAAAACAACGCCCTTGTTGATGCCTTGGACTTACTGTTAGCAGCCGCCCTTCGGTCTCCAACAACCGATTTTCTGAACATGATTTGGAGACTATACCCAGAGATGGCCGCTCGTTGGAATTTTGACGGCATTACCGCCGATCTGAAGCACTGCGCAGCTGTTCCCGGTATTGCCGACAAAGTCATGATGTTTCCAGAGTATATGGTCGCGCAGCTAAGCGACCCCACGAGCGGAGAGACTGATCACGAAGCGCTCCAGGTTCTCCAGAAAGTATTAGTCAGGAGGGCACTTGCCTCGTGCGAGTACGCCCAAGTAATTCCCCTGCTGCTTCTTACGAAAGACCCACTAGCGTTTGAGGAGTATACTCGATCCGCGCATAGGAGGAATCAAGGCAAGGTCTTACCAGATGTTTATGCTATTTACCGAGAGTTGCCCGGTAGCTCGCCCAGCCATGCTGTTCTGCATTGCGTCTTCAACGCCTATACGGAAATGGCATCGTCCTATACTAAAATGATCGCCGGCGTCAAACTTCTTTGGGAGGATTGGCATAAGTTTCATGGTATACCATCCCGACGGGCTTACCAGAGGCACTTAGCGTTTCATGCAGCTCAGGGGAATAAAGAGCGAGTGTATTCGATGTGGACCAAATATGTTGAGCAGTTTCGCTACGACCCTAGCGTGAACATCTTCGATGCGAGCCAAGGGAGCGATACTTTTGCTCATTTGCTTCACGTCCAAGCCGTCACCGCGGAGCCGGATGAGGCCGAGCGAATTTTCAATGACCTGGTGAACAAGTTCAGGATCCATCCCTCTGTTTACCACTGGAATATTCTAATAAATGCGTACGTTAAAGCCGATGACTATAATGGGGCTATTGCCACTTTTGACCGCTTATGTCGGGCAGAAGAGCCAGACCGGTACAGCTACGGCACCTTGATGCAGATGGCCGGATCGAGAGGTGATCTGGCGTTTACCGTGGATCTATACCGTCGCGCACGTCATTCCGGTATCTTCGCCAACGATGCTATGCTGAGTAGTCTCGTCGATGCTTATTGCCAAAACGACCTTTTCAAGGAGGCGGAAGATGTGTGCACGCGTGCTTCTGCCAAGGGTATCATATCGACACGGATGTGGAACAAACTACTTTATTACAATGCACTTCGTCGGGATCTCGCCAGCATAAACAGGATTCTCAACAACATGGCGGACAGAAATATACCTTACAACCAATTCACATACCAACAACTACTACTCGGACTTGCTTTATGTCGACAGTCACAGCATGCCCTCCACCTGCTCACTGTTGCTCTGAAAGAGAACGTGTTCGAGGTTACGCCGGCGCAGTTTCAGATTGTCATGAGTGCTCTTCTCCGAACTGGGGAGCCGGCAATGGTTAGACGCCTTTGCTTACTCATGAATGAGCATGGGATACCCATTACACAGGATGTTGTTTTCCGACTGAGTCAATCTTTTGGACAATCGGAACGATCGCGGCCAAAGCAGCAGAGGCAGCGTGGCAGAACGCAAGGGCTCGGCGACGCTCTGCGTGCCTTCTTTGGTATCTATGGACATAGGCCAGGTACTGAAATTGACACCAGGGTTCCCTCGAGTGCAAACCCCGTACGGCGAAGTGAACTGCTTCGATCGGGAGGCGAGGTGTATCAATTTAGTACGATGATGTACATCTTCGCTCAGCTGAATGACAGCGTTCGGGTTCACGAACTTGTTGAACTCTATCGCTGTGTTTTCCAAGGACCCAACGACGAGGGTGTACTGCCATTTACTATGTTGAACGCTGTGATGCTTTCGGGTCTCCAGGACCGACAATATAACCGCGTCAGGTCAACTTGGCGCCTTCTTTTCGAAACCGCCAAGACGGAAGCGCGCTCAGCCGATTTTAATGATGATCTCCCTAACATGAACAAAATTTCGCCCAGGTACCGCTACTCCCTGTCTGGAGGTTTGCGCGTCATGCAGGAGATCTTCTTGAAAGAGAACAATGCTCTCGGCCTTCAGGCGCTAATTAAAGACGTGCAAGAGGCAGGCTTCGAGGTGGACAGTAAGAACTGGAACTACCATGTGCAGGTTCTCGTGCAAATGAAGCAGCACAAGGCGGCGTTTACGGTGTGCGAGAAAGTGCTGATGCCAAATTGGACTGGGTGGCAAACGGTTCGGTCAAGGGAGGCTATGCGCAACGCCCTTCCCTTGGAAACGCGCAGGAAAGGATCGTCTCCACGCTACCTTCGACCTACTGCGACAACGCTGTATCGGCTTGCACAGGCGTATTTGGAACTCGATAAACTGAGCCCATGGTCCAGTGATGCAGCGGCTACTCTTCGCGAGATCGAGAGCGATGGTATGCAAGTGGTCAGAGCTATCAAGTCTATGGTTCGTGTATATTCGAACCTAGAGGATGAGATCTTCAGCGCCCTTGACTCTATTGATGATAATAGTGCTAATGCGCTAGAACCACGTACGGAAAGGGCGGATTCGGAGGGAGAAGCCGAAGCCGAAAGAGAAGCAAGCGAAGCCTGAGAAGTGAACCAATGCACGACAGAGTGCGTACCATCTCTGTATCTCGTGTATAACAATCATGATTCATGTAGACCGCTAGAGACTTCAAATACCGGCATAGACGATCGTATCTCTGCAGATAGAAAATACCATGATGATCAGCAAATAGAGACTCTGATGATAGCTGACGTTGTCATTTCGGGGTTGGCCAGGACATTACCTAGTGAATCTATTGTAGTATATATGTACACTACCAAGATGGAGTGGTGGATCTGGTTCTTCGCCTGCTCCCGGCGCGCGGTGTAGCTCATAGTACGCCGGTCCTAGCCCGGTTGTAGACCCAGATCCTTATGACTCACCCTACGATTCTCGAAGGGCGTAGATGTCTCCTGAAGTCCAGCATTCTATTGATTCATCCCAACGAATTCGTAGACATAAATCCCACTGCCCTTTATACAAGTCCCGGGGAAAGAACCATCTGAATAAAGAGATACTAGACGGCTATAACAGAATAAGCTACTATAAAAAATGGCCCTCCCATTCGCGCGCCCATTCAGACTGCCCGTGGGTTTCACAATGTCTAGGTGCACACCCGCAGATGTACAGGGTATGACAGAAGTCTGGTAAGTGCCTCATACCGTTCTTTAGTTCACCTTATCTCGATGGCTCAGTAAAGGGACTCGCATGATGAGGGCGAGAGCTAGTGGAGAATGAAGCCGAAACCTGTGGTTTTGAAAAGAAAATCAAACTTGATGCTTGTGTTCGTTGCAATGTACGATATTGAGGCTTACCAGCAATAACAGTGAGTCTCAAACTATTTCGAAATTCCTTAAAGATACATACACTCTTCCATAAAGTCCATGGTGAAGCCCGGTGGTTTAGTGCCCCGTCGAATATATATTTCAGACGCCATGCGTATGTCACTTATCAACTACGACATGTAAAATCTCGGCGAGGTTGGCTTGGCAATAGTCTCCTGACTACACGTCGTTGATAACAGTGCCATTTCATCTACACTCCAAAATTCCACAGGTCAAAAGCTACCACGCGTCGGTACACATATGTTAACACACTTATCAACTAGACATGGATGCCTTCTCAAACTCGGAGTATACGTACTGGTGGGGACCAATTGAGGCAATGCGGTCGTGGACAGAAGAGCGCATCCGTCGACGCTTCGGGGACGCCGGCACGCAGCAGTTCAAAGTCATCGACGACGCAAACGGGACGATTGTCGCATGGGCGAAATGGGACCCTCCGCCGCGCATGGTAGGGCTGAGAGAGGGATTCATGGTGTATGATGAAGCAGGTAGGCCTGCGAGCATAAGCAGCCTCGATGCCGCTGCCGGGAATGGCGGCGAAGGAGGGGGGGAGGAGCCGGGTGGCAGGGCGAGTGGGAAGAAGTATGCGCAGGGTGCGCCCGCGGGCTCGAGCATCGTACTCTTTCAAGAGTTCTTCGATGGGCTGCTAGGCATGGAGAAGAAACATCAGGCCAATGAGAAGCTGGGTGAGCCATGGTCTCTCTGGTTGTCCCTCTCTTTCTACCATCTCCCTCTTGTCTCACTTTACAATTCGCCAAATCCCGTAACGCCTTTGAGGCCCAGAAGCTAACATAGCTTGATATCCACCAGTACTCACACATCTATGTACTCGGCCTAGCTATTACAGTCGCGGCATTGGCTCTGCACTGCTGGTCAGCGTACTAGATCTCGCAGATCAAGAGGGTCTTGTTGTCTATCTAGAAGCTACACGTGTAGGGGTATCGCTATATCAAAGGTTCGGCTTCAAGACCGTTGACACGCTAACATTTGAGCGCACTGGAACTGGGAACCCTCCGGCTACCCTCGAGTATGTACCACTGAGTTATCTTCCCTCGTCCTTCGTTGGGTCTATATTCTCTCGGGTCCTTCCACTGTTACGCGTAGCCTTCACATGATAACCAGCTGATCTTGGCATCTCTTAGTATCATGGTGAGAGAGCCGCGCGCAGCATAAAACCTAACTCTTCCCGCAGGATACTTTGGAAGAGGCCAAGTTTATTCGCAGGCAGCTGGCGGCAGTTTTGTCGACCCTGACCTACTACAGAGATGTTTAAAAATCTTAGGTACCATCACAAGGAAAAAGAAAAAAGAAAAGAAAAAAGGGGGAAATAGAGAGAGAGAAGGGGGGGGGGGGATACTGTTATCGATACCTTTGAGATGGAGGCGTCATAGCTTGCGTGCGCACTCTGACCCAACGCCGTCTGTTACTTTACGGGAGATGAAACACTCATATCAACGTACCTGGCTAGTTGAGGTTCCGTCCACCAGGTACGATGATGCATCCGTATTGGCAGCCTATTCTCTCCCTAAGTACCAAAGCTAGGTAACGTGCCACATAATAATACGTTGTATAGGTGACGTTCGGAAGTTTATGTTGTACCTGCTCCACATGTATAAGGCCTACGTATATCTACATCTCTGTATCTACCATAGGGCCGGCGTCATCTGCCTCTCGCTAGTTTATCGATGAACCGAGCAAAGCATTAAGGTCCCGGCCGTGGGCCAGGCGGATTCAACACATAAATACCGGTCGGAGTAAGCTACTCTTACTCCAATCACATATATTTGGCCGTGCGCTCGGCGGCTTGGTAAGCGAGTTCTCACCAAGAGAGAGAAAGGTTGTGGAGGTCCCCGTCAACTGTTAAATGTTGTAAATAAACAAGTAGGCAAGCCGCCTGCTCGCTCACTCCGTCTCATCCCTCCTCGTCTATTTTTTGCCATCACCAGACGTGTAAGGGGAGTAAGAAAAAAAAAGGGCATACTGTACGGCGGGGGAAGACGAAGTATTGAATAGAGGGTAAAACGTACAAGGAGAGATAAAGTAGATAGAATAGATCGAGGCAAGACAATATGGAATGCGAACTACAATATGTAGCGCCGATGTGGTGGCATGTATCGTATACTCTCTGCTGTTCGACATTAGGCAATATAGGTTAAGCCGTCTCGTCGACTACACTATAGTGTTGATGTTTGATCATGACGGCCTTATACGTATGACGTAGGCGGAATATTGCCACTCAACATATGTCGGAGCAGCTGTCTGTACGACATCGCGTTACATATGAATGGATTCACATTCGACTGCTGTATGGAGAGAGAGTTCGTGTCCCCAATAGCTGCTGCCTCTACCTTCAGCTCTCCGACCTACCGACTGTGGTGTGGTGGATATAGGTACATACAGTACATGTCTGTAGCTTTCATCTGCGCATTACTACCGTATGTAACAGGTAGCTGTGGTGACCGGCGGCTTACCTCGTACACCATACTAAGTACGCAGGCAGCAATACTCCGTAGGGTGCCACGTGGCCACCGGCTCAAGCCCCTGCCCTCGTTCGCGCCGTGGCAGCTGTAACTATCCGCGAAGTGATTTCGACTCGGATACTAGGGAAATTTCCCTGGTCCTTTGTGAAACAGCTCACCGACGCTGCGTGGGATAAGGCAGGAGAAGGAGTTATACATTGTCGCGGCTATCGGATATATGGTATGTACTGTATATGTTTGTTGCCGGCCCGATCTGAATTACACGTACACAGCCGAGAAATCCAGGACGGCCCCGATGAGAAGGAGGGATACAGTCGAGGCATCTGCAAGTCTGACGAGAGGCGAGAGTAGCAGCCAGAAGTGCCCTGCCTGGACGAGTCAACTGTAACTTTCAGACCCGACTTGGCCGTGGCTCGGGAACTGCACGATCTATTGCCCACGAGCGAGGAGTGTCCGTTGCCGTAGTATTTGACGTCAGGGCCAGTTTCTGGGCCCACGGCATGGGTTTGAGGAGTGGCAATTTGGCTTGGGCCCATGTAATCACGGAGGATATCTGTATGCCTGACAGCCGGTGGGCAGACAGACGAAGACGAAGAGGTCAACTCCGTGAGACGAGACACCACATCAATGCGTTCACGGGGAGGTTCCGGGCCAGTCCGTCACTTGGCAGATGCCCATGCCTTGTAAACGCCATCCGACACTCCCGCTACCGTTTCAGCTTCGTGTATCACGAAAGAGGATGTGGCGTCTATGGGCTCCTCGACACAAAGATTCTTCATTACTGCGAGCGCACGGCATCCTCTTCTTTTCATCGGGCTGACTGAATTAGCTAGCAATCGTGTAGCGTGTACACGCTCTCGGGTTTGGTCCATGCATGATGGCGTCAACCCAATCTCGAGCATGGCATGACGATGCACTTTGCAAGGAACGAGCACCGGTGCAGGCATAGGCATAGGCTCAGGCACGGGCACAGGCTCAGGCTCAGGCCCAGGTACGGGCACACGCCACCTCTATCAACCAGCATCAAGGGGGAGCAGTGCTGTTACCGTTCCCATGGACTTGGAATCCGGGAGATTGAAGGAATGCCAGATGCTATATAGATGTCTCACCGCCGCTCTCGGCAACAGATGAGAGTACACACCTCGAAGGTCGACCTCGTCCATTAGCATGCATGCACACCAAAGTGGTGGGCTGGCTAGTAACGACCGGCCTGCGGGCTCTTGGCGTGCTTATGAACAAGAGCGGTATTTTCCTCCAGCCTCGTCGAAAGGGCCTGTATATGCGCTCAGCAACCCTATTCGCGGTTGGTTTTCTCCCTCACCTAATCCACAGGGTCCTGGGTGCTATGCGCGCTACATTTGTGAACCACTCATACATAACTTGGAAAGATCGTAATCTATCAGTTTCGTCTTTATGTAGGACCATGCACAGCTCTTCCACCTACACACCGGGAGAGTACGTCACCTCGTATGTGGCGTAAAGTCCCGGCGAACCGTGCTATTTTTCTCTCTCTCTCTCGCGTTCTCTAGCAGACATATATATGTATATATATTTATATAACGTCACACACAAGTCAGTGTCGCACACAAGTCAGTGTCGCACACAAGTCAGTGTCGCACTTTTTACCACTTTTTATGCGCAAACTTAAATAACTTGACTATAATATATAAAAATTAATTAAATTAATCGGAATTTTTTTATTAAATATTTTTACTTTTACTTAATAAGTTTGCGCATTATATCCGGGCTTACCGTAAATATTATAGCGCCGTCGACTTGTTTATATTTTTTTTGTTAAATAATTATTTTTAGCTTTATTACTTAATTTAACCACTTTATTACCTTTAAATTCTCGTAAAACTTAAGCGTTAACTATAATAAAAGGTTTTTTATTTTATAGTTATTTATTTTTTATTTTACGACGTTTATTTAAAATATAATTAATTTCGTAAAGTTTTTTATTTTTTTAACGTAAAAAAATATTTTTATATATTAACTTTTGCGTAGCTTTTATAATCGAGTCAATAAAATTTAAAATTTTAATTAATAAACTTATAAAATAATTTTTAATTTTAGTTTTAATAAAAATTAATTATTATTTAGTTTTTAATATAATAATAAACGTTTTTAAAACTTAAAATTAAAATAATAATTTAAAGTTTAAAAAAAATGTTTTTTTTATTTTATAAATATTTAACGCAAATATAATCTTATTTATATTTAAAAACATAATTTTAACTACTTTAAAACTTAATTAAATATTTTATTTAAAAAATATATATATAAATATTTATATAAAGCCTGCAAAAAAGTCTTGTTTTTTAATATAAGTTTAATAATACTATATTAAACTCTTAATATATTTATTATAACGCTGTTTTAAAACGCTAAAAAAAACTAAATTAAAAAACTAAAGCTTATATAATAAATAAGCAAGTATATAAAACGTAATAATATTATTAGCAATATAATAATTTTTAAATTATATTAAATAATAGCTTTTATAATTATTTAAGATTAAAAAACAATAAATATTTTTAGTTCGGCTTTAAATATAATTATTAAAGTGTTTTATTTAGCTAACGCTTATATTATTATTAGTTTAACCGTTATTTAAAAAATTTACGATTTAATTTAACAGTAAAATAATATTATAATATTAAAATATTATTATATATAAGTTATTAATATATATATAATTATATATTAATATATTTATCCCGAATATAATTTATAGCTGTTTTTTTTTTTAAGCTTTAGTTTTATATAATATTTACTTTTATTATACGAGACTTTATTTAAATATATTATACTTAACTAGTGAACTTTTTAACGTAATAATTTTAAAGTTTTTTTTTAACGGTTATTTATAATATAAGTAGTAATAATAATATAACGTTTAAATACTCGAAGCATAGCTTATTTTAAAAAATTAAACGCAAAATTAAAATATAGCCGAAGTAATTATAAAGCTTTACTTTATAAAAAGCAAGATATTTATTATTTAAAACATAGTTTTAACTTTATAAAAAATAATATTAAGTTTTATATTATTAAAGTTAAAATTAACGACTTTTAGTTTTTATAAACTTAAAATATTAAATTTATAAAATAAATTAAAGAATTTTAAAATTAATTAAAAAAGTAAAATTAACTTAAATTATTAATATATTAAAAACGAAGCAAAAGCGATATTAATTTAAAAAAATAAAAAAAATAAAAAAAAACTAATTTTTTAAAAAACGAAGAACTTTAATAAACCTTAATAATAATAGTAATAATTTAAACTTAACTTTATATAGTTATTAAAACCGAAGAAGTCGACGAAAACCTTTATTTAATAACTTAATTTTATTTTTATTATTTAATAATTTATATTATAATAGTTTTAATTATAATTTAAATTATTATTATAAACGTTATATTAATAATATTAATTTTAGCCGACTTTTTATTTTTAATTATTTTTTATTTAATATAAATTTTATTTATAATAAGTAAATTAAATAAATAAAAAAGTTTAAATTTATATATTATATTTTTAATTATAAGTTTAAGTATAATATTATTAAAATTAATTATATAATTAATAAAATAAACCAAGATTATAAAAATTAATATAAGATTTTATTATAAAAAAAACTTTAATTATAATATAAATAATATAAGTTTAATTAAAAAACGTTTATTTAATAAATTAAAACTATAATTAAATAATTTATTTTTTTAAATGTTAATATTAATATTTAATTTAAAAATGCTGGCTAATAACTTTAATAAAAACTTAAGAAATTTAATTAATATTTAGCTTAAATTAAAAGTTAAAATATATAACGATTTAACCGCGATAAAGTTATAATTTTTTACCGAAAACTATTTAAATTTTTATAACGCGAGATTATAAATTTTTATAATTTTTTATTTATTATAAAAGCTAATATAATAAATATAACGTAAAAGCGTTAAAAACTTATACTATTTTATCTTAAACTTATAAGTTATTATAAAAGTAAAAGTGTATTAAAATAAAACTAAAACATTTTCGACTAAAAATTAAAATAACTTTATAATTAAAGCCGTAAAAAAAATTAATAATAAAAACAAGATTAACGTGATATTAATTATAACCGATTTAATATTAACTGCGTTAAAAATTTTCGGTAATTTAAAAACTAAAATTAATTATTAGCCTTAAAAAATAAAAATATTTTTAATTAAAATTAAAAACCTTAAAAATTTTTTAAAAAATAACTTTAAAACTTATTTATATTAAAAATAAATAATAATCCCTTTAAAAAAAATATATATTTTAAATATAAAAAACGAGGCCACTTTATTTACGACTACTTGCAGCTTGCGAAGCTTTAAGTAAAACAAAAGTAAAAAATTTAAAAAATCTTTATAGTAAAAAACCAAGACTTTTTTAAATTATTAAACTTTTAGCAAAAAAAACTTTTTAAAAGCTTTTTTTATAAACTTTACTTTAATAAAAACTAAAAAAATAAAAAATAAACTTAGCTTTAGCTATAAAAACTAAACTTAATATATAGTTTTTTATATTTATTTTAAAATATTTTTATATTTTATATATTATTTTTTTTATTAACTTAAAAAAACTTTTTTTAAATATTTATATTAATTTAAATTTTTATATTAAATACGATTATATTTTTTATATTTTTATTTTATTTTATAAGTTAAAAAAAACATTTTTTTATATTTACGCTTTATAATATACCGTAAGTAATAGTTTTTTTAATTATAACGCTTATTAAGTTATTTTTAAATTAATTAATAGCTACGGCGTTACTTAAAAATTTTAGCGCGCTTATACTACAATTAATCGAAATAACCGATTAAAAATAATTTAATTTTTTTATTTTAAATAATATAAAAAAACTAGAAAATTATTCTTAATTTAAATACGAATTAATAATTTTTTAAATTGCGTTTAAAACATTTTAAGTTATTTATTACTCATTAATTTACTAGGGCTTATAAAAACAAAAAATATTATTAAGCTATTATTTAATTATTTAACTTAGTTTAAATTAAAAAATTAAAATTAATTCTAGATTAATTAAAACTTAAGCGCGTTTTACTTAAGTTTTATAATTTAGTTAAATTTTTTAATGTTAATAAAGCTAGCATTTTTTTTTATTTAAAAAAAAATAACCTTATAATTAACTTTAAAAATAACGCAATTATTTTTTATTATTTTATTTATTTTTTAGCTTAAAATAAACTAAAAAAGCTATATAATTAGCTTATAAAAATACTTAAAAATAAAAAAATTCAAAAATTTATTAGTTTAATTAACACTTTTATTTTTTTTATACTTAAAAAAAACAAAAAATTAAAGTTATATATAAACTATAAAAAATTTAACCGTGTTATACTAAAAAATTATTATATTTTTTATTTTATTTTAAAGCTGTTAAATAAAATTTTTTATATAAAAATATTTATTAAAATCGATTTTAAAAATATTTATTATTATATTTATATTCGCAAAAAAAATAAATAAAAAACCGTTTTTTATATACGCTATAATTATTATAAATTTTTTATTATATTTATAAGTTTATATAACGCTTTAATTATTTTTTAAAACTATATATAAAAAACATTTAATAATATTTTAAATATATTTTATATTGCTTATTTAAATAATATTTTTATTTTTTTAAATAATAAAAAATCGTATATAAAATATATATAAAACATTATTAAAAAATTATAAAAAGCAAAGTTATATATTAAGCCCTTTAAGTATTATTTTTATTAAAAAAAAATTAAATTTTTTAGCTATATTATTTTTAACGAAAATATTAAAATAAATTTTTCTTGGATTAATATAATTAAATAATAGCTGCTTTTAAATTTTTATTTTAAGCTATAATAATTTTTAAGGTTTTATAATTTCTATTGTTATTTTAATAAAAAATATTTTAAAATTACTGTTTTTTTAACTTATTATTTAAGAAAAAATATATTAAAAACAAAAAAAAATTAAATTTTTTTAAATAGCCTTGCAAAAAAAACTTTTAATAAGCTAAAAAAATTATTTAAAAAAATTATTTTTTTTATATATTTTAACTTTAAAAAATAAATATTAATAAAAACCGATTTTTTTAAAGCAGCGCTAGCAAATAACTTGTTTTAAAAAAACAATTAAAGTAAATAAAAACTTATTTTATTTTATTTTCAAAAGTTTACTAAAGCAAAATTAAAATATAATACTTTAAATTAAAAAATACTTATATTTATAAAATATTTTAAATATTAATAATATTATTTTTAAAGTAATAAATTATTAATAAAAGTTTTAATAAATTATAAAAACCTTTAAATATTTATAAAAACGCTTAAACTAAATAATAAGCAAGCTAAATAATATATATATTTAACACTTTTTAATTTTATTATTAAATATTAAAAAAACAAGCGAAATAAAACCGATGTTTTATTAAAACGCTTTAATTATATAAGTAATACTTTTAATAATAATAACTTATTACTTATACTATAAAAAAAAATCGTAGTAAGCTAAGTTAATATAAAAAATAAATATTTAAAAATATTAGCTAAAGAAGTTTATACTGTTTATTTTTTTAAAATATAGTTAATTTTTATATAAATAATCACGCGTAAATAAGCGCGGCTAATAATTAAAAATAATGTAAATGCTTAAGACTTTAAAGTATTAAAAAGTTTTTAAGTTATTATATATAATATTTAATAAAAAAATCTTAAATATCGGTCGATTAAAAAATAAATTAAGCGTAAAAAGCCTATAAAATATTAATAAATAATTTAATTAAATTTGCTGCATTATAATAATAAAATTTATATTTTTTTAAAAAAGTTTATTTATTTTTAGCTTATTAAGCTATATTATAATAATTTACTTATAAGCTATTTTAAGTAAAACCGAACACTTAAACTATTATAACGTAAGTTTTATTAAAAAAAATAAAAACTAATATATAAAATTATATAAAAAACTATATAATTTACTTTAAATTAAAAATAAAACATTATTAAAAATATAATAAATTAAATGTTTTATTAATATTTAAAAACTTAATATAAAAATTATTTATAAACTTTATTATTAGTTTATTAAAAACTTTTTATAAAAAATAAAACGTTAATATTATATTAATAATAATCGATCGATTTATTAAGTTAATATATTTATTTTTTATTAATAATATTATTATAATAATTAAATTAACTATATTATTTTATTAAAAAATAAAATATATATATAATAGCTTTTCAAGTATAATTTTTAATAAAAAATTTATATTTATTAATAAATTTTAATTTAAGCTATATTATTATATTTATTACGGCTAGGCTTTTTTTTAAAGGTAATACTTTTAGTTAAAGTATTAAATATATATTAATCGTAAAAAAAAAAAAAAAAAAAAAATTTTATATATAAAATTAATATATATTTTTTTATACGCGTATAATTAGCTTAACAGCTATATTAATAGCATAAGCTACTTAGTAAAAATAAGCTGCTAAGCTTTTTAATTAAGTTAATTATTTATAATTATTTTTTTTTAAAAAAATAATTTTGTTTTAAAAATTAATTTATGTAAAATTTAAAATAAAATATTTTTTAATAAAAAAAAAATTATTTTAAGTATTTATTTTTAGTTTATTATATTATAAGCCTTTAATTTATAAAAGCGCTAAAAATATTTTTATATTTTATTAAAGTATTATTTTATTATTTTATTTTAAGTTTTTATTTAAATTTATTATATTATTTTTTAACGTAATAATATAAATTTTTGCGATAATGTTTATATTTATATTTTTTTGTTTTAATTAACGTAGCACCTATATACTCTTGAGCAAGTTGTTTTTTAAGTATATATTATTAAATTTATTTTTGTTAGTTATTTTTAACTAGCGTTTTAGTTATTATAATAGTTTTATTAATTTAAAGTTATTTTTATAAAAAGTTAATAATAATAAAAATAAGTTTTTAAAATTATTAGTAAAGTATTATTATTTATTAAAGTTTTAATTAATTTAATTTATTTAATATTAAAGCTTTTTATAATATATATAACTTATATAAATATGTTTTATTTTTTATTTTTATTTATTGTTTTTAAGCGATATAATATTATTTTTTAGCTGTTTTATAGCTTGGTTTAATATTAAATTATTTAAAAACTTTTATAATTAGTCGGCGTAATATAAATTAATTAATTTTTAACTTTTAAGCACTTTTAATTAAAAAATAACCGGGCTTATTTTTTTTAAAATTTTAAAATATTAACGAGTTAATAAATAATTAAGCTTATTAAAAAATTTATTAATAATTTAAAATTATTATTTTTTAATAATAAACACGCGGTTATTAATATTAAAATTAAATTTATATTAATATCGATTTTTTTATTAAATTATTTTTTTTTAAGTATTAGCAAGCACTTTGCGTGCTATTTTTATATATTTTTTAATAACTTAAGCTTATTATTAAGTTTTTTTTTAATTTAAGCGCTTTTTTGCTAATAAGTTTTTTATTTATTATATTTAGTTTATTTAATTATAATAGCTTAATATTAAAAAACTAAATAATATTTTATATAATTATATTTTTATAAAGTTATAAAAAAGCGATATTATAGTAAAATTTATTATTAAGAGTATATTACTTTAATTATTTTAATAATAGTTGCAAAAAAAACGTAGTTTTTAATTAAAATATTTAATTATAATCTTTACTTGCTTTATTAACTTATAATAACCTGCTAAAAATAATATTTATTAAATATTAAAAATTTTAGCGAGCTTATTAATAAATAATAAAATAAACTAAGGTTTTTTATTTAAGCTTACTTGCTTAAAAAAACTAAACACTTTAAATAAACCCTCGTAATATAAATATATTATTTTTTTCGTAATAATTAATTTATTATATAATATAAACTAAAAAACTTTATTAAAGCGGTCGATTATTATAAATATAATTTTTTTTTTTTTATTATTTATAGTTATTTTTTTAAAATTAATAATTATATATTAAAACAAGCGTAGTAAAATAAATATAATTTATAAAAGTTTTAATATTTTATCGCGTAAAATTTTTACCGGTTAATAGTTTATATAATTAATTATATATTTATTATAATTTATCGATATTTTAAGCCATTAATATTAAGCGGCTATTAGCTTTTAAGTTTTATTTTAATTAAAGTATGCCGTAATAATTTATTTATATATTTTTTTTAAAATTTATATAAATAAATAATTAATCTTTAAAATAATTAGTTTGCTTCGGTAAATAATTAAATTTTCGTATAATACTTAGTTTTTTAATTAATTAGCTTAAGCTTTCGCTTTATAAATTTTTATTTTTAATAATTTTTAGTTTTATTTTAATATCTCGTCGATTAATAAAACCGTTAAAAAAAAACGTTAATATTTATATTTACGCTTATATTAAAAATAAATAATTTATTAATAGTCGAGTTAAAAATAAACCTTTTAAGCTTATTTATTAATTTAAAAAAAATTATATACTACTAATATTTTATTTTTTTTTTTAAAAATATATTTTTTTTTACTTTTATAAAAAAATGTTTACTACTACGTTTTATATTTTAAAATAATAAATTATTAAAAAATTATATTAAGCAAGTAAGTTTGTTTAATTTATTTAATATAAATTTAAGCGTTATTTTATATTAAAATATTTTAATGTTTAATAATTAATAATAATAAAAAATAATTTTTTTTTTTATATTTTAATTAATTTCGGCCGCTAAAATTATAATTTTTTAACTACAGCTAATATTTTTTTATTAAAAATATTATAGTTTAGCTCGGCCTTGTATAAAATTTTTAAATAAAAAATAATAAAATATTATTAGCTGTTGTTTTTTTTTTATAATAAAACGCCGGCGGCCACGTTATTAAAAACGTTTATTTTTATATAAGTTTTTTAGCGGTAATTAAAATAAGTTAATATAAAAATAAATATTAACTTGTTTTTTAACTTATTAAAAACTATTTTATATTTTTTATTTTAATAAAATATTATTTTTTTTTTATTAAATTAAATAAAGCTTTTGTTTTTTAGCTATACTCGGCGATAAATTTTTTATAAAAGTTATAAAATCTTAAAAAAAATTATATAGCTTTTATTATAATCGGCTTTTTTTAATTATAAATTATAGTAATTTTTTTTAAGTTAAGGCTTATTTTATTTTTTTTAATAATAAAACTTAAATATTTTATTTTAATAATATAAAATTTATATTTTTTAAGGTCGGCTTATAAACTTATATTTTTTAAATATTTTAATATTTTTTTAACGTGTTTTTAGTGCTTTTTTAAATTCTTAAAGTAAATAAAAACATTATTAATATAAACATTATAAAAATTATTTAAATAGCTGCTTAAAGCGTTATTTATATAACATTAAAAAATTATTAAGTTATTTATAAATTTAAATAATATAACCTTATATTTAAAAAATTTATAATATATTTTAAATATTATTAAGTTTTTATAATTTAAATATATTTTTATTTTATAAAAAACTTATCGTATATTAATTTTAGTAAATATTTTAGTTTTTAAAATATATAATAAAGTTTTATTTATTAATAAAAATAAATATTTATTTTTTTTTATTAACGCGTTAATTTTTTAATAGTTTATATAAAATTTAAATTTATTATTGTTTTTTAGCGCCATTAATATTAAAGCTATAAATAGTACGCTTTTTAAAATAATAAAGCTTTTATATAAATTTTTTATTATATATTCGCGCATAGCTTTTAATTCTTTAATAAATATATAATAAAAAAAATAATTAATTAAATCTATAATACTTTTATTAAAAAAAAACTTTATTTAATAATCGATAATTTAATTAAGCGTTAAAACGTTTAAGTTTATTTTATTAAAAATTTAAAGCAAAAAGCAATATTTTTTAAGTATTATATCCTAAGCTTTACGTTTTAATTTCTTGTTTTTTTTATTAAAAAATTATTTATTATATTTCTTGTTTTTAATTATAATATTAATCTTATTAATACTTATAATATAAAGCTTTTATTTATTTTTTCGTATAGTTTTCGCAAAAAAAGCTGCGCTAATTATTATAATATTAATAATAAAACAATATTTATATTATTTTATAACGTTTTGCCGTAATTAATATAATTTATATTAATTATATTTTTACTTTGTTTTTTTCGATAAAAATATTAATAAAAGTTTATTTTTTTTTTACTATTTATAATTAACGGTTTATTTTTTATATATTTTTTATAAAATAAAATTTATTAAAAAAAATTAGCTAATTTGCTTATAATACTTTTTTTTATAGTTTACCGCAAAAAAAAATAATTAATAATCTTGTTTTACCGGTCGTAGTTTATATATTAAATAATATAAGTCGCTTTAATAAAGCGTTATAAATAAAATGTCGGTTTTTTTATTTTCCATCGTTTTTTTTTTTTATCTTGCTTTATTTTTTTAGCAATTTTAAAAAAAAAACATAATATTTACGTTAAATATCTAGCAATATATTATATTTTTTATAAAACAATTTATTTATTAATAAATTATTTTTTATATTAATAATTATTAAAAAAATATTTTTAAATATTTATTTTTATAAATAAAAGTTTACCACGAAAATATAATCGATTAATTATTAAAATCTTAAGTCGTACTTAAAAATTATTTTTTTTTTAAAATCTTTTTTAATAATCGCACTTAATTTTAATAATATATATTTAATATATTTAATATTTATAAAAAAATATTTATTTACTTTTATATTAGCAAAAGTTTTTATTTTAAATATTTATTTATTTATTTTTATAATATAAGCTATTAAAAAAAATTACTGCTTAAATATAATAAAAAATAATTTTTTATATTATTAATTGTTAACTTATTTAATATTTTTTTTAAAAAAAAGTTTAATATTTTTAAGGTTAAGCTTTTTTTACGTTCTTGTTTTTATTTGTTTTTTTTTATTTAAAACAAGTATATAATACCGCAAAATAAGCTTTTCGGTCGGCGGCAGGCTTTTTAGTAAGCAAGCAATCCTTGGTATAGTATTCGCGCTTTTTATAAATAAAACATTTTTTTTCTTTTATAAGTTGTTTTATTTTTTTATATATCGGCTTTAAATAAATTTAGCCTTTAAAGGTTAAGTTTTATTAAAAAATATTATTTTTTTAAAAATTAATCGCTAAATTATAACTTGTTTATTTTTATTTGCCCGTGTTAATACTACTATAATCTTTATATTAACGGTTAAAAAAATTATTTTTAATTATATTATAAATAACTTGCTTATATTAAAATATAAAATTTTTATATTTTACGTTAAAATTTAAAAACTAAGCGATAATTTAATTTTTTACGCGTATAAAAAAATAAACGTTAAACTTTTTTTTTTATTAAAACTTAGCGATTATTTTTTTCCCGGCTAAATAAATAAATTAATTTTTAAAAGCTTAAAAACTATTTAATTTTTTTATTTTATAGCTTTATTATTTAATATAAGCTTTTTTTTTTTTATTAAAGTTTAAATATTATTACAACAAGTGCTTTATTAAAATGTCTGCTATATAAATTTAATTAAAATATATATTATTTAAATAAAGCTAAAGGTTTTTAGCCGCAATATTTTTTAAATAAAATTTAATATTAATTATTTTAATAAAATCGTTAATAAAATAATCGGCGTTAATATAAAATTAATTTAATTAATATTAATATTAAACTTTAAAATTAATTTTATTTTTATTAAACTTATTATAAAATATAATAATTTTAACTTTAATAGATTTTTTAAGCTTATTATTTAACGTAGTACTTTTAATAATATTAGTTTTTTTAGTAAAAGCTATTAATATACTTTATTTACTATTAAGCGGCAATTTTTTATTGTGTTTTTTTTAGTAAAATAAAATAAAAAGCCTGAGTATTTAGCGCTATATTTATAAATAAATTAAATAGTTGTTATAAAGTCATTAATCGATTAATTTACTTTAATTAATTTTTTTTTTTAGCTTATAATATTATTTAAGCAATAGTTAATTTTTTGCTAAAAAAGTTTTAATAAACGTTGCTTTTTTTATAAATTTTTTCGGCATAATTAATTAATATATTTAAAATTTTATTAGCTATTATAAATTATTTAAATATATTTTATATTAATAAATCGTAAGCTTTTAAGCATAAGCCTCGGATTAATATTTTATTATAAAATATATTATAGTTATTTTTTATAGTGTTAAAAAAAATAGTTTAAGTTATAAAGCTATAAAAATTAAAAAAAGCAATATACCTTGCTTTAATTGCAGCAATAAAAAAAAATCTTAATTTACCTCGAGTATATTTTATTTATTATTCGAGCTATTATACTTGCTGTTTTATATTATTTTTAAGTTTATTTATTATATAATGTTATTAAGCGTTAATAAAAATTTATGTTTAAATATTATTTATAAATTTTTCGTAAACAAAAATAACTAGTTTATTTTTAGCGTTTTCGCTTGCTTTAATATTGCTATTGCTATAACTAACAATATATAACTAAAAAATATAAGTAAGCGTAAAATTATTTACGCTTTATTAATAAAAATTAATAATAAATGTTTAGTCGGGTCGGGTATAAAAGCTTGTTAACTTAAGCAAATTAAATTATATAAATCGGTTTATATTTTTTTTTCGATTAAAAAGTTTTAAAATAAAAATTACTAGGTTATTTATATTTATTATTTTAAAAAAAAATCTTAGCGTTATTAATAATTAATTTTTTAACTTTTTAATAATAAAGTTTTAAGTTTAATAAGCTTATAAAATATAACTTTAAATTTTTTCGGTTTAATTAATAAATATAAAACTTTTTAGCTAAGTATTAATTTTACGATTATTATAGCTAGGCTTTTTTTTAAAAGCAATACTTTTAGTTAAAGTATTAAATATATATTAATCGTAAAAAAAAAAAAAAAAAAAAAAAATTCTATATATAAAATTAGTGTGTGCTTTTTTATGCGCGTATAACTAGTTTAACAGCTATATTAATAGCACAAGCCACCTAGTAAAAATAAGCCGCTAAGCTATTTAATTAAGTTAATCATTTATAATTATATTAAAATTAAGCAAAAATATTTAATTATATTTTACTTTAAAACCGATAATTAAATAAAGTAAATAAATTAAATAATTAAAAACTATTTTAAATATTTTATTAATAATAAATAAATTAACTAGCTATAATTATTTTTTTAAATATATTTTGTTATAAACTCGGCTATTAATAACACTATAAAAAAGTTATTTTTTAAAGCTTTATATAGCTATAAGCTTGAATTTTATACGTTTATTAAAAATAATTTTATATTTAAAAATGTTTTAATAATATAAAATAAGTTTTAAAAACTAAAAGCACTTAAGAATAATTTAATAATATAATAATAAATTATAACTAAAAAATATTAAAAATAATATAATAATAAATATAAACTAATATAATATATTATTAATTAATTAATTGCACTTTTTATAAAAAACCTTAAGTTTAAAAATTAAAAACTTATTTTTAAATTTATTAGCTTATTTTATATACTTAGTTAAATAAGTTTATAAGCGTATTATTTTACTTTTTTAATATAATATATTTATTTTTATAATATATTTTTAATTTAATTATTTAAGCCTTAAACAGCTAAAACTATAAATAATTTATTTATACTTGTTTTTAAAAATAAAAAAAATAAATAAAAAGTTAAAAATATAATAAAAAAATAAATATATATTAGCAGCTTATATTATAAAATTAAATAAAAAAGCTGGTTTTTTAAATATAATCAATAAGTATTAATTATTAATATTATAATACTTTAAATAATTAAAGCTTATAAAAAATAATAAAAACGTAAACAAAAAACTTTATTTATAAACTAATAATATAAATATAAAACTTAATTAATTTAAAGTTAAAGCTTGTATAAAAAAATAATATAACGCTAGTTTAATTATATAATAAAAATAAAAAACTTAAATATTATATATATATAAAACTTAATTATATATATAATTAAAATCGAACTAGTTATTTTAAATATAAAATAAAATCTACGCTTTATTAATAAACCACGTATAAAACTAAGCTAAATTTAATTATTATTAAATTTTAAAATATTTTTTTACACTAATATATTAAATTATTTTTAGTATTATTTATTATTATATTTATAATAAATAATTTTCTTTACTTTAAAAATAAAAAATTTAATAAACAAGTGTTAAATAATATAGCTAATATTTAAAGCTTAAAAATAAAAAGTAATAGCGCGCGTATAAACAACGCGAAAATTATAAGCTTAAATATATTAAAAACTAATACGAAATAAATAAATATATAAGTATTTATAATAGTAGTAAAAATAAATATAATAGTTTATTAAACGAACGTTTAGCGTTAAAATATTAGTTTTTTATAATTAGTTTAAAAGCTTTTAATGTTGTTAATATTATTTATAAAGTAAAAGTTAGCGCGGTAAGTAATAAAAAAACAGCAAAAAGCCTTAAAAAAATAAAACTAAGCGCCCGTAAAACAAGCACGATATTTTTCCGAAAAGTCTTAGATTTAAAAGCTGTTTTTATTTTAAACGCCGTAAATATTACTATTATTATTCTTTATAATATAAAAATTAAATAAAATGCTAGCTTAACTAACTAGCTTAATAACGTATATAACGTTAAATTTAAATATAGTAAATAGTTATAATAATATATTATTAATAATAAATTAAAAGCGAAATATATATAAATTAATTTATAAGCTTATAAGTATTATAACCGAATTAATAGCTAATATAAATAAAAGATCTTATATTTTTAAAAACGCAAGTAAAGATTATAAGCTAAGCGGCGTTAAATTAAAAAAAGTTATAAACGCGCTTAAAACATTTATAATATATTAAAGCACTATAAACAATTTATTTTTTTTTATAATTATAGTCACGATTATAAACGTAGATAATTTAGCGGCAAGCAAACATAGTGTTAATATCGGCGGCAGTAATAATAACGCGAAATAAATATAAAAAAAAAATAAAAAAAAAGCGAGATAAAGCGTAATAAACAAATAATAAATAAAAAAACAGCTAAAACTAATAAAATAATAATAGCGGCGGCTAAAAAAAAAAAAAAAGAAAAAAAAAGTTATATTAAAATATATTAACTAAGTTAAGCGAAAATAAAGTAATTTTACCACGAAAACGGTATAAAATATATATAAATTATCTGCGTAATATAAGCTTAAATACTTAAATACTTGCACTATTATAATATTTATACACTTATATTTATATATATACACTTATTATATTATAAATAATAATATTATATATATATATATTTTTTAAGTTAAAAATAACTTAATTAAAAAAAAAATTATTATATATAAGCTATTAATATATATATAGTTATATATTAATATATTTATCTCGGATATAATTTATAGCTATTTTTTTTTTTTAAGCTTTAGTTTTATATAATATTTACTTTTATTATATAAAACTTTATTTAAATATATTATATTTAACTAGTAAACTTTTTAATATAATAAATATAAAGTAAATTTTACCCGAAAAAATAATATATAATAATATCGCTTAACTTTAAAAATTAATAACTTAATTTATAATAATTTATTTTTTATTTTTAAGCTTAGCTTATTTAAAGCGCTTACGTTTTTTAAAGTTTATAATAATTATTTTAATAATTATTTTATTTATTATAAACTTTATTTTATCGAAGTTATAAATTTTTTTTAATATATTATATTTTTTAATTATATTTTTTAAAAGCTTAAATTATTTACGATAACTTATAGAATTTTTGTTTAAAGTTCGCTAGTAGTTAATTTAGTGGTTATAACGCATTTAAAAGTTAAGTTGTCGTCGTATAAAGTTTAAAGCTTAGTTAACGCTAACTTTTAACGCGTTGCGTTTGCGTTAAAAAATATTAGCTATTTTTTAAACATAATAAAACCGGGGTAAAAATACTCGCGTATTTAGCTTAAAAATACGTTTAGCAATAATTTTTTTTTTTAATATAATTAAATTTCGCTTTATAATATTTATAATATAATAAAGCGCGTTATTATTAATTTTTTATTTTAATATACGATTATAAATATTATAAAAACAAGCAAGCTTGCGTAAAAAAATTTTAAGGTTGCGTTTTTTAGCTTAGATCGCTAGCTGTAAATCAGTTTTTTTATATTTTTAAACTATTATATTATTGTGGAATAATAGATAAATAAAATGGAAAGATGAGAGGTTGGTAAAAAGTGCGACACTGACTTGTGTGCGACACTGACTTGTGTGTGACGTTATAGGTACATCGAATTATTTTATAAAAAATCTCCACCACGGCCCTTAGGTGCCGTCGTATTACACTCAAGGATGCGAGAATGACTCGATAACGAGATTAATCGCGCTGATTCGGTAAGCCGTCCAACACAAGCGGGTAAACTTCTAGGAGGCTATGAAGAGCCTAAGGGGTAGCTGGCTGACGCGATAGCTGAGACTGGAAATTAAGAGGAGACTGGAAGACGACACGCTGATGGAATACCGGGTGTTCATTGCATGAGAACTAAGCCTGCGAAGAGCTATAGGGTAGCTGAGCCCTCGGAACGTCGGACAACATAAGGACTGTCACGCAGTTGGATACTATGGACTATGGCCGGAGATCGTCCGATACAGAGAGACGAAGAGGTTACCCACACGAGTAATTGGGACCATTCAGACACCTGCTGCTATCCACAACAATACGTGGAAAACTGGAGACTGAATGATAATGACTCGGGACTTGCTACCTATGCCTTACCACATGCTTGTGCCTATGTAGGTTTGCTGTGCTCGTCGAATGTACACGTAACTCGACGTAGACTAGAGGGTTAGGTTAGGTAGTGTAACGGGAGGACAAGGAGGCTGGAATGCAGATCTCCACTGCCCGCTGACTGTCGACTGTAACGTTGAGTTGAACATGGAACACGCGAATGGCAATGGCACATGCCCGTTATTGTATAGAAAAGTGGCAGGGGATGGAATTTGCCCGACTAGTGACAAGCACTGTACTACCTGGGTAGTAATTTGCTGTCCAAACATATTGGCTACTGAGTACCAGAAACGGTACCGGTTCTGTGCTTAATTTTGTGCTCATGAATGGGTGCAGACCGGTGTAGGAAATAAAATTTGTGTGTTATAGGCAAGGAGCACCTCGATAGGTAGGAGGTAGGCTCGGTAGGGTATACGTGCGTGGCGCTAAAGGTGAAAGGGTGGAGCATACTTCAACATGAAACACGTCTCTGGCATGGGTTGATCTGCGCTAGTACGGGGGTAGAGCAGGGGGATGCTGCAAGATGGGCCAGAAACGGACCCCAGGAATCTGTACTAATCGGACTTGGCACTGATATAAACCAGAACGACAAATTGAACCAGCAGTTCTCAACATCTACATGTAGATTCTATTCTGCACTACAGTGGCTTAGGTAGGGTTAACAAGTAGGTAGAGGTCGTATCGTACAGCCTACAGTAAACGTGCAGCACTCCGTGGGTAAGGCAAGGGAGGGGGGCGTTGCGGGCGTACATGTAAGTGCCAAATCACCGTCCTGGAACCGTGGCTAACATCAACGTTATGAAACGTCGCCCACATCCTAGCTGCCAGCGTCGTATTGTATGTATATGGCCCAACCTTGCAGCGCGCGAGAGTATTCGAGTACTACGAAGCAGACTGCAGAGAACATTCCTACGAATTCTGCCAGGCCCATTTGCATAGATAGATTAAATACACAGAGGACCCGGCGATTTGTTCGAGCCGCCTAACCCCTAGGAACTGACATTGCCTTAGGTAAGAAAGTATTCTAGCGTGGCATTACGCGTTGAGCTGAACATCACAAAGAAGGAGAGGTAGAGATGCGACACGGCGGTAATACTTTTCTACTTACCTACCTACTACAGTACATACATATTTTATAAACACGTTTTCTTCTGGGCTGCTACTATGTAAGGTACCCAGAGTGATGCGTACCTACACTGAGTTACGGTAATACCTACATACTTATTATTATCCACCATGCATGCCTTGTCTACCTACTTTATCTAAGGTAGTAGGTTAGGTAGGTAATAGGTAGAGATTTCAGGCATTCTTTCGAGGCCAATTGATTATATACATGAACCCACATGTAGGAAAGTCTAGTAGATACCCTACCCTGCGTGCCTAGGTACATGCTGTATGAATCGGAGTGGTCAGCTTGAAAAGGTCGTGTGGTGAGTAGGTATGCATGCTGCACTTTTGGACAAATGCTACTAGTATACTAGTAAGGCTTTGAAACGCCGTTGTGAGGTGAGGTACGCGGGCGGTGCCTGGATCCCAGTCCCGCCAGCGCAGGGTCCCGAGCCCGCAGCACCTAGTCGAGCAGGCTATATCGAGCATCCGAAGCATTCACATCGGGCGAGAAAAAAAAAAAAAACCTAGAGACTAAGAAACAGTGGAGGATAGATGGCATAGCCGCCCGGCACCCTCTGGGCTTATTTGTGCTTGTACATATATGTATATCAAGCACTCAAGAAGGCAGATGTGCGTAGATGCTAGGAGATTTGGTTAGTGCGAACACCCAAGTAAAAAGGTGCGGGACCCTGAAGACAGGAAGACCCTGAGGAAATCATATATGTACGTAGCCAGGGCTGCACAAAGGTAGCGGGATCTGTTTGAATTGGAGACATTTGAATGCAAAAAGGGTCTTGGAAGACCGTTCTTATATCCTACTAATCATTGAGATATTAATTCTTGGGTAAACTTAAACTTACTACAAGGCATATATCTGGGTAGGTAGTACCTATCCACGCTGTACATTTCTAGCACAACCTTTCTACGATTACTATTTCTACACATTGGCTACTGTTCTGTGTAGGTGTACCTACCTGGACACATGTAATATAATTCTACTACACGAGGTAGCCCTAAGCCTTAGCGGTGATGGTAGCACTACATGTATATACGTATGTACCTAGATAGGTACATTAGTTATATGTATGTAAGTAAATACAGCGAACTGCACCCCTTTTCTTTTCTCGACTCGTGGGAAAACCGGAGCTAGATGCTAAGTAGGTACCTACTTAGACAGCTCTACAGCAATCGGACCTTGGGCGTAACGGAACACTGGAGGACTATTACAGTGTAGACTGGGCTAGATTGACACCAGCTATTGCGTCTTACCTACCTAGGTAAGTATTTTAGTACCTATGAAGCACCTATGAAGCACCTAGCCTACATACATACCTAGGTAGGCTGCCTACCCACCCACCTATAGGTACTGTAGGTAGCCTACTCAACTTAATGTTAGCGTGTATCCAAGGCTATTCTCACCATTTGATCTTGTCTTGTCTTCCAATGTCTTGTGGGCAGTCTGTCTCCAGTTCTTTTTGCCCCCCTTTTCTTCAGTCGGGCGGACGAACGAACGAATAGATGCTTTCCACTCGAAACCATCGCCATTACTCAGATGGGATAACAGCGTTCCCAGGCTTCCCAGGCCATTCTCAACTCCGCCCCCTCGGTCTGTCGAATTGCTGCTCGACCTAGAGACGGCCTCTCCAACACCTCCCACTTCCTGTCTTTGTCTGGTCTACTGGGTCGAGTCGAGTCGCTATCGCTGTCACTATCACTGGCGCCGTTGACAGGCCCATGCACTCTCGTCTGCGCTGATCGTTGTTTTTTGTTGTTCCGCTTCTTGTTCCGCTACTTCGGCCTCGATCAACGACCTCCCTCCCACCTCCCGCCACCCCATTCCATTGCACAATTCCACCCCACACGTTTGGAACCATTGTTGCAACGTCCATAATCTGCTGTCACTGCTGCCAGTAAACGACAACAGCAGCAGCGACAACGCCGATCGACAACGCCGATAAAGCTTCAAGTTGAGTTGGGCTCCAGACTGTGTGTTTTCAATTGTGTTCTCCCACTTGGCGCAACGCTTTTTGGATGCTCGAGCTCCTGAGCCAAACGCTGAGCTGTCGTACATTGTTCGAGTTCTGTCTTTTCTCGTATAACTTCTGACAAGTCGGCTGTCTTTGTCCATCGAGAGTCCCGAGTGCATCGCCCTCTCCCTTTGCCGTAGGCTCAATCTTCCTATCGCCTCCGCCTTCCATGACGTTTCCGCCTACGAGACTGGTCACTCCCATCCTGAGCATTAGAAGCTTGGGACGCTGACCGCCCTATCTGCCGGCCGAAGCGTTACTAGATCAGGAATATCCTAGGCTTGCTTGTGGCTGTCTAATAGGGATTGACTTCATTCTTTTGAAAGAGAGAGAGAGAAGACATGGAGGACTATATGGACGGTTCCGTTGACGGAGATGATATCTTCCCATGTAAAGGATGTGGTGAGGTAAGGGCAAAGCTACACGGAAGCTAATAACTGGAATGAGCGCACTAACGGGAATTATACTCAGATATTGGAGGAGGGTAAAGCTTTTGAACTTGGTAAGTCGTGCTAGCGCCACCGAAATTGCCTTCGTTCTGTCTTCGGCCGTAGTGTTGCGCATGCCCAGTGTCTGATAATCTTCTAGCTGGAAACCGATGGCATCTCAATTGCTTCCGTTGTAACACATGCAACACATTACTCGACTCGGACGCAAACCTGCTCCTACTCGGCGATGGCTCCCTGATATGCAACAACTGCACTTACAGTTGTAGCGCGTGCGGCGACAAGATCGAGGATCTTGCAATTCTTACCGGTGAACAGGCTTTTTGTGCGGCGTGCTTTCGGTGTAGGAATTGCAAGAGAAAGATCGAAAATTTACGCTACGCCAAGACGTCACAGGGCATCTTTTGCATGAGTTGCCATGAATCCCTCATGGCAAGACGCAGGAAGAAATCTAAGGCTGCCCAGGCGAAGGCTCGTGAGAAGGATAATTCACCCATGGTGGTCGAAAAGTCTCTGCCAGCGCTTCCTCCCAATGCCATCCCGCCTAACGCTTTCTCCAACGATCGGGTCGACCCGGAATCTGATACACCTACTGAGCTTCCTACCGAACTCTCTCCGCGACCAAGACCGTCGTATCCTCGCACCGACTCAGATTCGCTGAGCAACTCACGCACCGCCCGGTCCCCCGAACGATCGTCTGATCATGCTGGCCTGCCTTTGCCTTCTCACGCCTACCGCCCTAACCGAAGTTCGGCCCTCTTCTCGGCTGGTGATATTACGAATACCGCAAGCGATGACCAGAGTTTCTTCATCCCAGTTGCGCTGGATCCGAGCCCACTTCCCTCTGCAACACCTAGGTCGACATCTGAGATGCTCGTAGATGGTAGCAAGAAGAGCAAGGATAAGGATTATTTCAGTGTCCCAAAACATACAGAAAGGAAAACTGATTCTCAATCATCCACGCCACATATTGCATTTCAGGAGAAGGGTCGCCAAACGTCATCAGATTATGACAGCCTTCCATCTAAGAACTTGGGTAGAAATTTGTCCAAATCGTCCAAGGCTGATCGAAATGGATCGTCAAACGCATCGTCTGTGGTTGGTGACGATAGGTCTCAGACCCCCATTAATGGAAAACCTGAAGACTTCAAATTGCAAGACGCTCCCAAGAGCAGGAAGTTGAACACAAGGACTAACTCGCAACAATCCAATCCGTTCCAAGAATCGACTGGCTCTCGAGACAATGGTTCAGGGCGGGCTTCCTTAGAAACGATCGCCGTTGAGTCCAACCAACATCTGTTCTCTGGCGATCGGACGCATACCCCACGCAGTTCGCAGGACTCAAGGCCCAAAGAAGAAGAAGAAGTAACCCGACAGATTGATCCTTTGACAGCAACACCGGGCAATGTCTCCAGGCCTATTGCCCGGAAGGAGCTCCCACACTCGGCCTCGAGAAGCGGTAGGTTTTTATCTTCTGTTCTTTTCAAACTTACAAACTCATGGTTGCTTTAGTGAATGGCTTCGTCCGACCTGGCCCCGCGGATCCGAAGCCGATCGATTCGTACATGTCCCCAAGAGCTCCACCGGTGCCTCCGGGACAGTCTACGGTACAGGACCCGGCTAATGTAGATGCTGAGCATAAATCATCACCAAAACTACCGAGATGGAGCGCTGGTGGTGATTTCAGTATGGATGAAGATATGGCCCGTATTTTGGGGACAGACGAAGGCTCGTCTTCGATCCTTCGCCGCGTGTCCAATGCCGTTCGTCATGGGCGCACCCCGAGTACCGAATCAAGTGCACCTCCTCGTGTCGGTCATACACGGAGCGTCAGTGAAACTACGCGTACCACCGCATCTCCCCGCTGGCCAAAAACTCCTATAGCCGAGGACACCTCAAATGGCGTTGGTCACGATATCACCAGCCCTCTATCTCTGACAACCGGTGATGATAATGCACTACTAAAACGACGTTTACGGAATTCAGAACAACGTGTAGCAGAACTAGAGCGGCAGTTCAGCAACGAGAAGGACTTAAAGAATCTAGCACAGAAGGTTGAAGAGAAGCGTAAAACGGTCTCGGTTCTCGATACCCAGACAGAAATCATGATACGTCAGCTTGAAGCACTTGCTGGGTACGTAGAGAGGGCCAAGGAAGCCAAAAAGCCAGTAGACCCGCGCGACCTAGAGGAATCGGCTATCAAGGATTTCGTCCAACGACTAGACAAATTGAAACAGTCTATGGCAGCTCACATCGAGCAACTTCATGCTGAGCGAGACCAACTCATTGAAGAGAAAAACCGCGCAATAGCCGATAGGGATCGTGCCCGCGTCGAGTTCGAGCAACTGGTCTCTAAGAACGCCCAGTTGGCCGACTTGAATAACGACATTACACATCAAATTCAGGAGAGGTTTAAGAACCACTCAGATACCCGGGTCCCAACGAACGGGCTTGGCATCTACAATCACAACAAGGGTGCTTCGAATAACTCAGTTAGCCTCGACAACGCGAGTATCCAGACCGGGACCACCATTATCACGCCCGAACACGAAGAGCCAATCCTCGAGGCCAGACCAACTGTGGTTAAGATAGAAAAGAAGAACTTCTCCAAATGGAAGAAAGGTTCCAAGGCTGTGGCTCAGAACATCGCCAAAGGTGTCAATCGAACGGTCGTCGCCTTCCAGCAGCCGGAGCGCCACCCCCAAGGCATGGCCGGTGAGAACATTGGTGTCCCATACAACATGACCGTTACGCCAGTCGAGTCGCCGGTTTCACATGCACCGCCTAATGGCTTCAACCGTCAGCAGACGGACGCTGGGCGCCAAGGATTTTTCGGCTTCAAGAAGCCACAAAATATGCCCAAAATGGGCGCGAATTTAAATGCATCCACGCCAGCCGCGGCTGAGCCCGCGAATGTTCTTTTCGGCTCCGAACTTACAGATCGAGCCGAATATGAACGCAGACAGATCCCTTCGGTCATAACACGATGTATCGAGGAGGTTGAGCTCCGTGGTATGGAAATGGAGGGTATCTACCGCAAAACTGGTGGTAATTCTCAGGTCAAAATCATCCAAGAAGGCTTCGACAAGAATGAGAATTTTGATATTTCAGATCCTGACATAGATATCACGGCAGTCACTAGCGTTCTCAAGCAGTATTTCCGGAAGCTCCCGACACCGCTGCTGACATATGATGTTTATGACCGCGTATTGGAGACGAATTGTAAGCATGGTCTAGCCCCTCCACTTGGTCTCGCAAGGTCCCCAGAGGTCTGATACTAATGGAATACAATAGCCCTCGCAAGCGACTCGGAGAAGTGCACCCATCTTCAGAATGTTTTCAATCAGCTCCCAAGGCAGCACAAAGATTGTCTCGAGTTCCTAATGTTCCATCTTTCTCGAGTAGCATCGAGAGAAAGTGAAAATCTTGTACGCTACCCATATCCAACCCAACGCATCTGAGGCTTCGTTAACCTAGTTCTAGATGACTCCTAGGAACTTGGCTGTTGTTTTTGCCCCGACGATCATGAGGGACACGAATATTGAAAGAGAGATGACAGACATGCACGCCAAGAATATCGCGGTTCAATTTATTATCGAGAACAGCCACAAGATCTTTTCTTAACACCAATGGTCCCGTGGGCCAATGTTCCCAATCAGCATTGTACATATACCAATAACGACAGAACAAGCTTTGACCCACACTTGCTTTTCCTTGTGTATATGATGGCAATCCTTCGATAGGCGACGCTGGGGTCTCTGTGATCCGCATTGACTTCTTATTCGTGAGTGATCTGTCAGTTAGCGGTCCTTATGTGTCTCTATTGGGCAGTTTGATGATATCCTTTAAAGCATGGGGTCGGGGTACTTTTTTTCCTCTCCGAGTTCTGGATCGTTACTAGCGGATGTCAGTCCGCAAAAGCTGGTGAGGGTATGCCGGCCAGGACCCATGTGCTATATTTCCCGTATCTATCTTCAATGCAGTTACCCATCCTGGCCCTATTCTTATCAAACAATGGGCAATAATTGGAAAGCGGGAGTCAGCAAATTACAGCGGTAAAAGAGGTAGCGCTAGCAGCAGACAGACAGAGACAGGCAAACAAACAATACAGTTGACATGATGGTAGGACTGCTTGTAAATGAAGGTTCGGCGTGACTGTTGTATCTGTTCAGTGTCAAATCTGCCTTGAGGCCGCGCACAAGTACTATCCTACTTAATTTGCGTGGCTATCTGGCCGTTAATAAGGGGACTGGAGGCTGAGAATTTCCGGAGGATTTCCTTTTCGTCATCGATTTCTCCTCTCAAGCTCCCCGCCCCTTGTTTCTCTCTCTATTTCTCTATTCATTTATGCCCGTTCCCCTCTTCAATGTCTTCTTTCTCTCCTAGCTTCTTGTCAACTTCTCTCCATCCCTACCTACTAGTAGATAACATTTCTTGTTCTGTATTAATGTACAACTTCCACGTTACGCTCATTGTTTGTTCTTCCTGGTGGGGCCACGCTGTAATTGATACCCTGTTGTTGGCGGGAAAAGGCAGTCCTCCTCTTGTGTTTGGGCTGTTCACAGGGGAGCATATGGGGCCCTCATCTCGGATGCTGTTAAGAGTTTCGTCTGCTGAATAGGTGTGGGAGTATGTATGATCATAGTTGCACGAAATGTCTGGACGGTTTTTCTTTCCTTTTTTTATTGTGTGTGAGGGAGGTTTACTTGGATCATAGACGTGTACATCCAGCGTCGTAGGGCGGCTTCATAAGACCTCTTATTCTTAGATGTGTACGGTGAATCTCTCTGTAAATTGGACATATGGTAATGCTGTGGTTCGTAATTCAGGTCTATCTCGTGAGTTCGTGGTGGTTAGTTAGGCACACAGCCTAGAAGACATGTAAGCATCATTCGAGAGCACTCGTTTGTGATATGCGGTCGACTACCCATACTGTGTGCAACGACTCGGGAACTAATGATAAAACCAGTCCCGCGCTTGTTATTTCCCATAAGTGGTGCGCTCTACTGGGACGAAACGGGAACTTCGGAAGCCAGGGTGAGAATCTCCTCGCTCTCTTCACTAGTCTATCCGCATCATGAAAGGTGCAGGTGCCTGCTAGCTCAGATATGAAATATTTCGTAGATTGTATCTGATCGACTCGGACCTCGTGAGGTAGCAGAGTGTAGGCGCATACGCCCCGACGTCCTGACCCTCCTCCGATCACTACTTACAAGGCTGCTAGACCAACTTTGTGCGTCGCCGGAATGCGAACTCATCAATCTCCCGCCTGATATAGTGTAGATAGAATCCCTGCGTTCGGGACCGCTGAAAACTTTGATTGCACCAAGAATCAGGCCATGGGGCTAGCGTTGCTAACTGCCGAGGGACACAGTCCTTTGTTTACTATTCTACTTAGAGACTGGCCTCGGTGATTATGAATCTGACTAATAAAATGTCCGTAGTGTGCGAACCAATTCTTTGGACCTTATATTACATTCATGGGTAGCCTGCGTGTAGGGCTGAGCAAGGGAGTTTAAGATAATGTGAGTTCAGCGTGAGTCGTGGCACGCGATTTATCTTGACGAGTGAGTACTCTCCTGCTCACTGCCTGCATGCATGTACTGGACTACTACACTGCCTTTTAGGTGGAAAGAGGTCTCGCTAGACTACGTCATTGCGGCATCAGGCAAATGATTGAATAGCAGGCTGCTGTTCGCGGAAGAACCTCACCTGCCGGGGTGCGAAACCGAGAGCGAGAAGTTTTAGTGTAGGACTGACTATACGAGAGCATGTACTGGGCATGAGAAATGCTTTGGCTGCGTGAAAGTAAACGGCGAGTACAGTAACTGGTGATATGGTCCGAGCCTGAAAGAATAGGGGACCAAAAGAAAATTGCCATGCGTACTAATACTAGTAGAATCCCCAAATGTGCTAGCTGCTGACGAGGCGAAAACTCAGCTGGTAAGGCTGTGGGAGCTGCAGCATGAGCTGTGACAAATATATGTAATAATTAATGTACGATGATGCTGAACTTCTGGTGTAGGTTAGTGTATGTAGATAGGCCCAACGATCAACGATCTATCGACGTGGGACCCTACATACATATGTACATACATACGTACGTAAAGCACGGTAGAACTAAAGCACGAGGCAGCGACGAGGGCGATCGAAGCAGCAGCCCTTGTCTGGAATAGGGAACTGGTCGCTGTTTGGCTGTGCTAGGTACCTACCTAAGTTAGTGTTCTTCTTTAAACCCAGGGGATAGGTACATACCTAGTGTTGGAGAACAACATCAACCTATCATACTGGTAATAAATCCGTCTGTAACGCAGCTACAGTATACTAGTACCAGCTACGTTACTGCACGTTGGTTGGAGTCAGTACTCTACTGAGTATAGCAGTAGTAGTAATAGTAGTAGGAGTAGTAGGGCGCCGCCGTCCTGCAGAAGACGGTTACGTTGGAGGACGACACGGTTGCAGTGAAGGCTGTCAATGACCATATACTGGGACACTGGCCATGCTTGTGGCACGCCGTTTATGCATGGCACTTAAATATCGCAAGTCCGTGATTGGCGGTTGGTGGGTTGGTGGGTTGGTGTCGCACGCATCGCACGCATCGCACGCATCGCACGCAGCAGGATTCCGTCTCGTCTTTGCGGTTTGTAGCCGTTACAGGCGGCCGATGGCGATCGGTGGTCCACCGTCTCAATCATTCACCAGCTCGAGCATACAGACAGTACTATACTGTAGCGGTCTCTGCGTCTGGCGGTTCCTGCTCTACTATGTGGTACTAGTAGTTGCACACCCGCGTCTGAAGTTATCGCAAGCACAGTGATTACCTATCTACCTACCTACATAGGTAGGTAGGGACCGTACAGCAGTACTACTTACTTACTGTAAGCCCTCAGCTCTCGTGGCAGGCGAGCAGGCTCGGCTCGTGAGGTGAATCCCTATATGTCTGTATGCAGGTACGTACTAGTGTAGTACTGTGAGCACGAGAATTATTCTATTCTGGATTACACTACACTCGCAAGAGGAACGACGTTGGTTCTTGAAACGTTGACCGTGATGAGGATCAGCGCGCCTAACTGACAAACGCGAGAAACGGGTAGCTTTTGACAAATCCGGCCAACACGAACGCTATAGTATACCTTCAAGTACCAAGCACTAAGCACCAAGCACCAAGCACACTGCAATACACCTCGACTACTTATAGAATAGCTGTTAGCGACTCGCGATGATCATCATCATCAACAACAACAACAGGAACACAACAGGAACACACACCAAGAGAAACAGCGAAACGGTGCTCTCGTCAGATGGTAACTCAAATACTCTGTTTGGGAACCTGGCCAATGACGGTTGGCTCAGGAGTGGGAGTGGGAGCGCGCTCTTGGCTCTTGGCTCTTGGCTCTTGGCTCTTGGCTCTTGGCTCTTGGCTGGCTGCTCGGCTTGCTGTCTGGCTGGCTGTCTGGCTGTCCCTTCCGGTGGCAGGGGAGGGATGATCATTGCCAAGCCCGTCAGCCGTGTGGCCGTGTGGCCGTGTCCAGAAGCGTGGTGAGTTGTCGAAGGATTCGAAGATTATGCGACTGGGCGCTTGCGGCATTGTCAAGCTCGTCAAGCTCATTTGACGGGCTACCCCATACTGATTCCTTCAGCAGCAGTTACATAGCCTCCTGCCCGAATCATCGATCCCTTCATCTGCGGGTGCGTAATAGTAGCAGCAGCAGTCGTAGTAGTGCTGTACACTACGCGAGTCTTGTGTGTATTATGGCGAGTCGGGAGTGCGCTCGAGAGGCAGGTGAAAGACGGGACAGAGACAGAAGAGAGTCAGACTCAGACTCACGTCACCCGCTACACTGGAATGCAATATGTATACCTGTACAAGACCTTACGCATACATATACGACCATGAGCCGAGACAAAATAAGCGACAGTCAGTATGTACTCAGTTCAGTAGTATGATGTGCTTTGCTGACGGGGTCCAGAAAAGCAGTAGCGTAGGACTTTCGACTGGCTGAACCAGGATACTTGTAGTGTAGTGTAGTGTAGAACTTTGAATATCTGTGACCTAGTCGAGCGTGTACTATACACGTAGAAACGCCCCTTGGGGGCCAGGCAAGGATGTGATGGTGTAGTGTATTCTGTTCGGCTCGTCCAAGAACCGGTTCACGACTGGCGCCCTGCCATTCCCATTCCCGGGCTGAGCGACGAATCCATCTGCACCACACTACACCACACACACACACACATGCGTATAGTAGTGTGGAGCGTACCTGTCGCCGTCTCACACCAAGATCTTATGTGCAGTAGCGTCGCTTAATTCGAGCCATCGAACCCACTTCTGCCTTGTCCCCGGCTCACGACCTTCATCCCAATTCCCCGGGAGCTCGCCTCACGCCCTACATACATACGGCAGTGTACAAGGACACCACACTACTTGTACGAGCTGTATGCCTTTGAGACTCGTGGTGTCGGAACGGCATAGTATAGCTGATTGAAGGCCTCATTGTCGGTTCCAGGCTTTCCTTCCCTCTCGCTCTTCCATGATGTTTCATCCTCGACTGTGGTGAAAGCGTGCGTTTTGCCCACTCGTGAAGTTCTTTCCCCCAATGAAGGGCCCATGTTCCCCCTTCGTGCTTCTCGCGGTATGGGGAGCGCTGGGGCAGCTGGGGCTTGCGAGAGAGCTCGAGGGACGCAGTGGTGGTGGCGGCGGCGGCGACAACGACGACGACGACAACCAGAGCAGCAATAGCAGTGGTGATATCCCCAGCGCCCAAGACTTCATCCGTCGTGGTTGCCACACGCTCGCCGTCCTCGGCGACTATGCCTATGTCGACGGCGGTCAGATCACCGAAAGTGTCAATGGCAGCGCGCCCGCCGATAGTCCCTCCTACGACGGCATGTCATCCTCCCCCTTCCTCCCAAAGCCGGCGTGGCGGGAGTGCCGTTCGCTTGACTGCCTGCCAGCATTGCTAACCAGAATCACAGTCGCTACGACGTGGTCCATAGACCTGACGGAAAGCTGGACAAATGAGACAGTGCAACTGCGCTCGATACCAAAGACAGCGCCACTTCTCGCCAAACAGATTCACTGGCTGGACCCCTCGGCACAGAGCCTCTACACCTGGGGGGGTTTCACCTCGGACAACTCGTCGCCGAGTCAGGGTCTCTGGCGGTTCACGGCCGATGGTTCGGGAGGGGGTACATGGACACAGGTCACTCAGCGAGACTACCTCGACTTCACCAAATTAAAGGGCACGTTCGGTTCGGCCTTCACGCAAGCCAAGGATGTCGGTTATTCGTTTGGCGGCGCCGTCATGAAGTCGTCCGACGGCTCCATCTCCAAGGCGATTCCCGGATATGCCACACCCGGCCTCGTTTCGTACAACTTCCAGACGGGTGACTGGGACAACACCACGGTCACGATGGCGTCGTACGGCGGTTACGGGACCAGTCTGAATGCGAGGGCTGAATATGTGCCTTTCGGTCCCAATGGGTTGATCTTGTTTCTTGGAGGAGCCGAGACGCCCGTGGACGCGACCAACGAGACCATCGTCGAGGTAAATTGGAATCATATCAGCATGGTCGACCCGGTCACGAAGGAGTGGTATACGCAAACGATCACAGGCACCACCAGGCCGCCTACTGTCGAATCTCACTGCAGCGTTGGCGTGCCTGGCCCCAACGGCACTTATGAAATGTAGGCCACTAGAAGACAATGAATCCCTCCTTAACCAACACCCTGAAACCCCTCCAGGGAGACGACGACGACAATAGTGATAATGGTTATGAGCTAACCCTTGGGTTTACAGATTTATATATGGTGGTGTATCGGATCAGCTCCGAGACACATCAAACGAAGTATACGTACTTTCTCTCCCCGGCTTTGTCTTTTTCAAGGGCCCACAAGATGCGCCGCCGCGATCCGATCACCAGTGCGCCATCGTCGGCAAGGGCCAGCGGCAGATGCTGAGCGTGGGAGGCGTGGACGGCGAGAACAGGACGTTCACGGCGCCGACGACGGTGGATCCCTGGACCTATGGCATCGGCGTCCTCGACATGACGGAGCTGCGGTGGACAGATTCATACGACGCCGACGCGGCCGACTACGACAGCCCAGCCGTCGTGAAGCAATGGTACGACGACGGCAACCTCGCCAACGTGCATTGGGACAGCGATCAGGTGGCGGCCATCTTCACGAAGCAAAACACGACGTCGTCGTCGTCCGCGGCGCCGTCGCACACGCCCAACACACTGAGCAGCTCGACAGGGGCCATCGTCGGCGGAGCCGTGGGCGGCGTGCTGGGCGTCGCGGCGCTGGGCATGATGTCTGTTGTGCTGGTGCGGCGCAAGCGACGCGAGCGCGCCGACACGCCCGAGTCGCGCCGGCGGCTCGCGCCCACGGCCCGCGACATGGAGCACATCGCCGAGTACAAGCCCGAGCCCTGGCCCAAGGACCACGGCGGCGGCGGCGGCGGCCCGCGATACTACTCGCCCGACTCCCTCCTCAGCGGCCAGACGGCGGCGGCGGCGGCCTACTCGCCGTCGACGTCGCCGCAGTTGCAACCGCAGCTCCGCCACGCCGGGACGCACGGCATCTGGCCGAGCGAGCTGTCGGCACAGGATCGTGGCCCTGTCGCCGCCCCGGCTCGCGCAACCGTGCGTGGCGGAGAGCTGCCGGGCACCGAGCCGCCCCGTGTCGGCGAGCTCATGGACCCCAATATGCAGTGGGCCTACGAACTACCGGCCCCGCTGGAGAGCCAGAGGACCGAGCTGCCCGATCGGAAATACTCGCGGTGAGGGAAGCTCGTGATCACAGTATGCTCGACATGACATGACATATACCTATACACACACACACACTCACCACACTCCACATACTACATACCCACACATATTTACACACATCTATACATACAGTCTTTACGACGTTCTTTCTACTTCATATCTTTTTCTTTTATCTTTCTATTTCCCTTCTGTTTCGTAGGTCTGGCTGACCGGAAGGGGATATACATAATCTACCGCTCTTGCACCCCACCCCCCCCCGGACTAGATAGGTACATAAGGTTATCAGCGCGTTGGATATAGAATAACGATACCCGGGTAACGACAAAATCATACTATTATTATCTGCTGTACATTCCACACTTGCCCTCTTGATCGACGTTTGGAAGAGAGGATGTATTGTATACTATGATTGTGTACATGTGCGCATCTGAGTCGGTGCGGATCCGCGGGAAATCTACCGTCTCATCTCTCAATGAAGCATATGTACACACATATATCTCTCTCCTATCTATATACGACACTAGAACATCAAATTCTAGGACAGATAAACGCCTCTCCCTATACGAGCATGGCATATCTAGCTGTGACGTGCATCGAACTTAGTAGACGGGTGCCCCGATCTGCAACACCCATGGTCCGACCGACGGGACAGTGCTGTAACTAAGCGATTGAGTAAATTTTATCGCTGCCAGCCACGACGGGCTACCGAGCGCGCGTGGTTGAATTGCATCGTGCCTCGCGCCTCGGTGCATGAATCATCATCTGACTTGTGCTTATTGGTGTGTGGGTATCGTCAAATCTATCCTCCCCTCTCCCTCATACTCATCGTACTAGTCGTAACCCAAACCTTCACGCGCGGTCACTTCCCACGAAACCTCTGTTAGGTTGATTGTACTTGCGATTCCCCTTCCCCCTCCCCCCCACTTCAGTCTCCCACTCTCAATCCACCATCTTTTTCACTTTCTCCAGCAGAAGCCCACTCTCGCGGCCCAAGCGCCGTTGGCCGTCCCGCCCGGGCTTTCGCGCCTTGGCCATGGCGCGGCGAAAGCGTTCTCGCTCCTCGGTCCTGCGCCGCCGTTCGGCCTCTCTGCGCTCCTTCTCGGCCGCCCGCTCGGCCGCCTCTGCCTTCTTGCGCTCGGCCATGGTGAGAGCCTTGTCGAAGTAGCCGGGTCTCCTCTTCTGCCTACTGTATCGTTCTCGTTCTGCTGGCTTGTGACTTTGGTTCTCTTCGGGCAGCCGGTCGTCGTCACCGCTTCTCTCTGTCCTGCGGCGTGCATTGTTTTTCCTCATCGCAACTGTATCTTCGTCGCCGCTAACGTCATCGTTGAGCATAGCTTGACGCTGGGGGTGAAGCTGTGGAGAAGGTGTTTTTGCGGTCCCTAACCTCTCTTCTACTTCGTCATCGTTGTCGCTACCGCTGCCACTGCCACTGCTGTCTTCTCTACCATCCCTTATATCCTTCCCATCATCTCCCGTATCCGTTTTCACGACGGTTACAGAGCCGGCGTTGACGTCTCCTAGGGTGGGTTTCGAGGCGAAGGAAGAAGCAGCCAGCTCGGTGGACTTGATCTTCTTGTACGCTTTTTTGACTTTCGCCTTGTGTATAAGATCCTTCTTGATTTTGTCGACTGTTGTCGGCCGCAGACACGCACATCAGTAACGGATGACGGGGAAACCAATTTGATGGAATCATGCATGGCTTTTTACCTTTTCGCCTCCAGGGACCGTCAGGCAGGTTTTCTGGGCCAACGCGGAAACCCTTGCGGTGTTTCTTCGCCGCGGGGCCGGATGCATCGTCGCTTTCGGCTGGCCTCTTCTTGCTCGGCGTCATGCTAGTTGCGGCTTTTATGTGGCTTATACGGAACTTCAAGCAGCAGTTTTGACTGCAAGGCCACTCGGACGTACTGTGATAAGGATAGAAAAAAAGATGGGCCTCAACGGCGTCGCTCCTTGCCGATATCGACAACACTAGCTAATTCACTACCGGCATGTTACCTAATTCGCCTACCACATACTACACCTCCTCCGGGATTCTGAACGTTAGCTCAAGACTTGACCCCCCATAATTTTCCAAGTCAGGTTACTAAGCCTCCATTTTCTACCAAGTTGGGTATAAGGCGCTCGCTGGGGCACCCGGTACGCAAGCCAAAAACCCTTGAATAAAATTTATGGAGTTTTGGGAGGTACAAGCGCTGCCCCTGCAATGCCTCAGTAAAAGCCCTGGTAAAATTGCTGGTGCTGGTATTGCTCTAACGTTCAGAATCCCGGAGGAGGTGTAGGTAGTTGACTACATGCCAATTTACCTAATCTACCTAGGTAGCTTAGGTAGTGTAGCTCATACTGAGACTAGCACCGAAGGTTCTAAGGGTTACATGGAGTGTTGCTACCTAACTACCTATGTACTGTATGTACCTACTGTACATAGGTAGGTACGGAGATAATAGTGCCACTACAAGTACTAGCCCCATAACCCACCCTTAGAAAGCTAATATTTTAGTAGGTACAGTATGTAGTACCCAGGTAGTAAGTACTTACCTACTTAGGTATGTATGACTCCAACGTCTTTAACTTCGACGTCTCGTTCATCGTGGGTTCGGACAATTCTTTCGTCTTTCGAGACAAGACAACAAAGCGAGCAACCGTAGGACTGACTGCACGAGTGCTGTTCCATGCCCCCCCATATCACAATTACCTCTATGCTGTATTGAATCAATCTGTTAACATTACATACTTGCCTTAGGAACCAGGTCTTCTTCCTACCTTTAATCTTAAACATACCTAGGTACTTATACTTACCGGCCAGCCCAAGCCGGCCGTTCCCTCGGTTGGTCTTGTCTGTGTATCAGTCGGTCGGATGTCCTGTGCCGTGCCGTGAACCGACAAAGAACTCACCGTATCCATCTGTTCGCCGTATCGGTAACCAGACCGCTTTAGTCCTGGTAGAGCCATTCTTCTCCAGCAACCCTCGGTGCGGCGGTGATACTGGTACGAATGCTACATGCCCAGCTCCTCCCAACAATATCTGGACAGGCGTCTGGCGCGGAGGGAATCCGCTGGCGGCCATGATCACCTTGGTGCCCAATCTCCGAAGAAGGAGGGCACCTTGCCGGCCATGTCGTCGCCGCCTGACCATGTCGGCGATCTAGACCGCAGAAGTCGGCTTCGTTCGCCCGGTCGCCTTCTGCAGCCGCTTTCCAGCAAACTGTCCGAGGAGAGCCTACGGACCGAGATGTGCGAAGGTCCTGTCCCCGATAGTCGTCCAGCTGCTACGGCTTCCCCTCTCCTTCCTCTCGCTCAGACCCCCCAGACCCCCCAGACCCCCGGTCAGGACGACAGTCCGGCCTCGGCTGCCTGTAGTGATCGTGCAGCCTTGATTGAGAGACTGAAGAGACGTGAGAGTCCCACGTGGATTCCCCACAGACATGTTGGTATTCCTGTGATTCCTCGTAGAAACCCCTTTGGTATCCATTACTAACCAACCGTTTCTCGCTAATAGTTCGAGTTCACATGGGGCCAGCAAGAGCCGCCTGCGTCTTCTCCTCGAAGCCCGGCACAGAATACCGCCAACGCCGCCTCACCGTCCCTGTTACCACCGCCAAGCATGACTCCCGAGAAAGACAGGACGGGGATAGACGATGAGACGAGACACCAAGTTGGACTGAAGATCGAGAGGCCCCGCTCGGCCCTGCACAGTGGTGACTTCACTCATGATGACACACCTCTGGACGTGAACCATTCTCGAAACCAAACCCGTTCGCCAACAAGACAAAAGCTGACCGACGATGGTTTGTCATGGTTCGGCACTTCTCCCCCGAGGGACTTCAAATTGAAATTCGAGAAGAGACCGCCCGAACCTATGAGATGCGATGGCGTACGGTCTGCGCTCTCGTCACTATCCTCCTCTGCTTCGACGAGCTTCGTTTATAAGCCACCCACTAGTCCCCTGTTCCAGTCAGAGACCAATGACGACGTGGTTGGCCGAGCTTCTCCCATCGATCCCACTGATCTCGACTCTGGTCTTTCCAGACAACAGCGTCGGCATACTGTGATGTCATCGCTTCCGGGCTCCTATTCCTACGGTTACTCCCCAAGCCCGCTACAGAGGCAAAGCCCCTCCCTTCGTCAAGAGAAGACTTTCCCCTACCAAGCCCACCAGCCTCGGCGGTCCCTCACCACGACTCCTAGTTTCCCAGCAACGGGATCTTCCCCACAAACACCGGCTTTTCTTCACTCCCGCCGGCCGTCCGTCAGTTCCGACGTATCTCCACTTCAGCATGCATCAATGGTCGGGTCGTATGAAGAAAGTATCCTACGTGGCCGTATGTCGACAACGCCATCGAGGCCCCTCGATTTTTTGGCCCAGATTGGCGTCCTCGGCTTGGGCAAGTGTAAGTCAAGCCTTCGGTGTCCTCCTCACGTGACGTTGCCTTTCCCGGCCGTCTTTTACAGCTATGCCAGCTCGTCGCATGGTCGATCCAAGGAAGATGATGGGCCAAGTCCATACGTGGGGCAGATTGACTTGGAGAATGGTTTGCCAAATCAGGGGGACGAGACTAGATCAAAAAAGAAACAACAGAGCAGGGCGGTGGAAAGGAGAATGGCGGAGGCGGACAATATGAATGCTAATCACGCTGACATGTTTACCCCTGCTCACAAGGCTCGGAAAGTTAAACGCAGGTCTGGGTCACCGCGAGCCCCTCCTGGTGGGAGTTACCGGATCCCTGAGAAGGGACAAGTTCAGATAATCATCAAGAACCCGAATAAGACAGCAGTCAAATTATTCCTGGTTCCATATGATCTTGCCGGTATGGAACCGGGCACCAAGACTTTTGTGCGGCAACGCAGCTATTCCACGGGACCGATAATTGACAGTTTGCCCGACCTCAAAGGTGATTTGTCTGCTGACCGCCCTATTTTAAGATATCTCGTACATCTACATATATGCTGCCCCTCACGGGGTCGTTTCTATCTGTACAAAAACATCCGAGTCGTTTTTGCAAATCGCGTACCTGACGGGAAAGAGAAACTTCGCAATGAGATCACGCTACCCGAGCCTAGGTTTACTCCATACAAGGCTATACGGGTGATGCATCCACCATCATCTAATGGTAAGGGTCCTGGTGCTAGCTTGGCTGCCGACGCGGCTCTCAGGAGGCGGAGTTCCGGGCTATACTTTGGCGGAGCAGCCCGCGCCCTTGACATGGCCGAGGGTTTTGCGATGCCAAGCCTTCCGGATCACTATCTCTCCTGTGGTCTTGCGGAGGATCACACCCCGACAGAACCCGCCCCGTTTAGAGTTCTAGGAAGCCAGATAAAGAGACCGAGGGAGGGCGAAAATGGTATTATAAGGGCTCAGATTCCGCTCTCTCCTGGGTCTTCAGGCGGGACGACCCAAGATTCCAGCAGCATGTCGAATTGGGGTGGCTACAGTGGCCAAATTGACAAGTATGATAAACTGAACAAAGGAGATGTTGGATATGGGGGCAACGCATTTGCCGGCCTGATCAACGGTAATCCGGTTGTTGCCGAGAGTATACTGTCACAGCGCCTGAGGTCTCTAGGAGTTGAGAAACCGGGCCGAGGAGAGCAAGAAGAGCTCTCAAGACAGCCAGACGAATAGATAGGTTTGCATTCCAATCTTGCTGATTTTGCTGCCGTGTTAATCTGCTTGGTTCGCCAGCCTGATCCGCTCCATCAAGTAATCTATAATGACAAATTTTCTATAGACGATGGTGGTTATTCATCGTCTCTGCTGCGTGTTACGGGGCAATGATATCTCGACCACTCTAATAAGTCAAATCTGAATTCATAATTAAGTCAGTTTTGGATACATGTGACTAGGCTTGTGGGGAGAAAGCTGATGGCCCCAAACACAGTATCTTTCCTACTACGCCGCTGTTGTTCACATTACTAACGACCTTTTACACTTCTGATCCCTGAGCTGCTCAAGCGACAAAATCATTGGCTAACAGCAGTTCTTACTCCGATTAAGATGCACGCATGGCTAAGAAAGTTGCCTGCCCGACCGGGAAGAGCTTGCTGGTAGTCATCCCATGAGATAGCAAATGATGGAATAAAATACAGGTCAGGTTGCTATATTATTATTATTTTAGCTATTAGAGAGAATGTGTATTTATGCTCCGCAGTTTTAGTTCAAGTAACCAATATGCATGCCTCAAGAGCATATGCGGCTCGAGGAGACTTCGTCTACGGACTCATACGAACCTCCCCCCCCCTCAGAGATCCAACTTCAATGCTATGAAGGCGTCGAGGGCGGCCTCGCTGATGCCCAACACTTCCAAGAAATGGCAGTGTCACACTGCTTATTACTAACCTAGGAATTCAAATCTATGCTATCCGGCTACTGACATATAAAAATTAGTTGCTGGAGTCATATTACTGCTACCCCTGTCCTATCGTTACTAGTAAATGTTATACTGGCGTCTCGGTGCCTCTAGCGAGGTTGATAATTCAAAATCGCGAACCGCAGCCATTCCTTTCTCATTCATTCATTCACTGAAGCTAGCGGTCGCTGTCGAACTGCAGGCGTCTACAATCCCATATTGGCAGGACAAGACCGTACCCTCTTGTGAGAAACCGCAACATTGCCCCCCTTCTCCGATCTGAAGATTGCAAACTGCAGGCTCTTCCTCTTGGCCAAAGTGCCGAAGAAGTGATCCGTCATCTCGCGGTGCTGCACCATCATCCGCTTCTTGGTGACCTCCAGCGTCTCGCCGACATTCCAACGCTTTTTCCCTTTCTGGTTCTTCGTCCCCAGACCCTTTCTAACTCTCTTCATTCTGCTCACAGCGGTTTTCTTCATTTTGAAACGCCATCTGCGGCGTCGGTGGCCCTTAGATCTGGCGACTTTGCCTGTCGATACGGGCCTCCCCACCAATTCAAACCGGGCTTTGGTCTTGAAACACACTCTCTTGGCCCATATTTTCAGTTTAAGCTTCTGCAAGCGCTGTGCCAGAGTATTAGATGAACCATTCGACGGAGTCTTTGCGAGGAGTTGCATCCAAGAGGTGGCGCGCGATAGTGGTCTCTCTCTGACTTTATGAATGGTAGACCAAGCACTCTCCTCATCGGACGTGCTGGATCGTCGTATGGGCGTAACCATCGTTCGATCTGTATCTTTGCTAGGATGTAGACGATCGACCGAGAAGGGGTTTCGAACTTCGGGCTGCTGGTCATCGCCACCGTCATCGGTCGTGGTTCGAGCATCTGGTCGTTTGTAACTCATGAAGCTGACCTCAAGTTGAGAAGACGTAGCATCCTCATTTTCTAAAATCGGAACTGTGATCTCGCTATTTGAAGATGGTACTTGCTGTGGCTCTAGACGGTGAAGCATACGAGGTGTGCGCCACGCTTGGTCTTCATTTGAGCATGGGAGGTGCGTATGGTCTCCAGATCTGCCAACAAAGGAGGAGGTTTCGTCGTTACGGTTTTGGCCGGGGAATACACGGCTAGGCGTAGCATCACAGGTAGCCAAGGGGTCTTGGTCTCCGCCTACCACAGCATCACGAGCTGGTGCTTCACTCAGATGTACGTTCGACAAGGGCCAAGAGCCATGGGATGAATATCGTCCAAAGCGACGATACTCGGCGAAGTAATCTAAACTGTGACTGGTTGCCGGTTCGGGTGAACAGCATCCAGAAACAGGAGAACGCAAGCCCTCGGATGGGTAGGAAGACGAGGCGGAGCCGTTTCTGCCGCGATAATCAGATGCTTCTACAGACTTCGGAGAGGCAGTCTCATCTCGGTTCTCTGTCCCTTGGGTTTCCGTGCTTGAGAGGCTGAAAGAAAGAACTCTTGGCTTCTCATCGGCCTGCGGCGTGACCTGGTCAAAGGCAACGAGCGTAAGGTGAGGTAGAGGACCCGTGGTACTGATGGTGGTGCCGCTCTTTGATTTTGGTCCGGACGTGCCATATTTGCTCAATGAGGCTGTCTCAACTGGAGAGGTGGCATTCTGGGATCCATAGTCATGCGAGTACCTGAGTTCTACGTCTGGTCGTACATTTTCACGGCGAGATGCCAACAATGGCAGGTCGTCGGCGACTTGGCTGCGGTCATCTGGATGTCGTATACTCTGACGGTTCTCAGGTTTCTCGAACAGTGTCGAGAAGACAGAAGACAGGTTGGCCCGTCGGCGGGGCCCTAGTTGGCTGATGTGGATGGTGGGATACTTGGACTGGTCGGTGGACTCTCCGTCTTGGGACCTGTCACGGGCGAAGCCTCGACTTGGGAGGGACCACCGATGTAACAGCGACATGATTGTGACTAATTTTTCATGGCATCCGTATGAATGAAGGCAACGTGCATGTACATCAATGTATTTGTGGCAGCAATAGCGAATACACGAACAATGGCAGGAGGCGGACGACACAAGCACACGACCGTCGAACTTGAGAAGCAAACACAGAATGACGCCAGCAAAACACATCGGCGGCGTTGTCCTCCTCGATCTGGCGGCTCCGCGACGGCAAGAACCACCTGCCATGACTATGACTGCCGCTGGCATCATAACTTCTCCTTCCCCCTACCTGTATTAACCAACAAGTAAGTAAGTGGCTCGCGAGCAGCAGGGGGGGGGGGGGGGGGGGGGGAAAAACCTTTTAAATAAAAAGTGCCCGGACCACAAAAAATTTAAAAAAATAAAAAAATGGTATGGAAAATAAAATGGGGGCCAAGG
>MU389778.1:0-144133 GCA_022578765.1 Xylaria sp. FL0933 | reverse complement strand
GCCCCCCCCCCCCCCCCCCCCCCCCCCCCCGCCCCCCCCCCCCCCCCCCCCCCCCCCCCCCCCCCCCACTCTCCTGTTCTATTAACATGGCGCGGACGCTCAATCAGTGTCAGACTTGAAAACATGGATAGGTACTTCAACTTGGGGCCAAGGGCCGACAGCCCGGTCTTGTGTCATAGAAACGTGATGGCCATAAGAGTGTTGATATAAAATGACTCTATACCATGCAATACTATCTTATGGCTACCATGCCGACTCATCTATCTAGATGCCAGAACCGCCCCTTCGCACCCTCGTGTCTGCGCCCAGGTAATCGATTGGGTTCCGGCACAGCGGGCATGTGTTCTGGTTGCTGCTTTGGAACCACTTGTAAAGACATGTACGATGAAACAGATTTTTGCAGGTCTGGCAGCGCTTGTCGGGCATCTTCTTGTCGGTGCTGATGATGCTGTAGCAAATGGCGCACTCAGTCTGGCCTTTGAGAGCGCCGACGACGTTGCGTCGGAATGTGGTGAGTCCATCTATCACGCTCCCGCCCTGTTTCGCACGCGTTAGCTTGGCTTCTAACTCCAGTGTCTGGATAGCAGGGGCAGGAAGGTGGGTACGGACCGAGAACGTGATAACGCCCTGCGTTGTCATAATCCAACTCTTCCACTTCCTCTCGTCCACCGCCACGCGGTTGATGCCGGCAACCGTGACGGCCTCAAGTGGAAATCCGGGAGGTATACGAATGGCGATCGAAGCATTGAGGTCATCTACTTCATACCCGGCAATAACTTCCCTTGCCGCCCGACTAACCTTGACAATCAGCTCCTTCTCGTCGCCTGCCGGCGCTTCTTGACTCTCGTTCCATCTGACTACGTCATCCAAAGCTTCAGATATGATAATCGGAGAAAAATACTTCGTCATCCACCCTTCCACAGCAATCTTTGTCTGCTTTGAGCGACACTCGATGTGCCATGTCTTGAAGAGCCCCGGGACAAATTTCAACACCAGATAGTACAGGTGTATGAAAAGCCACTGCATGTTCTTCTCCTCCGACTCCGATTCCGCTAATGCTATATCATAACGTCGAATGTGTTCTGCTGTAAATCCTGCTCGGTCTAGGTTCAGCCCATGAGCTACTGAGTGGCCAAGCACGTCAAAAGTGAAATCCATCAAGGGGCCGATATAATTTCCAGCTTTCAGATTCTCGGCGTAGTCGCTCCGGACTTTGAAAGACGCAGCTTGAAAAGCACCAAAGACCAGGTACCAAGACAAAAGGTACGAGCGGACTGGTGTGGGGAATCGGACGACGATTTCGTCAGGATACGAATCCAACGTTGGCGCGTCAAGAAGAAGTGATAAGAGCTCATCAGGGAGTCGGGCCTCTTTCTTTTCCAAGAGAACATCCACAGAGAGCTTTTCTTGTACCGCTGGAAGCGCTCGGTTCAATATGGTGAACGCGGCTGTTTGAATGGCGCGAGATTCACTTGCCACCAAACCGTAAAGCTCTGAGATATCGTCATACTGTTGGAGGGGTAATTTCTCAATCTGTCTGCATAGGAGAGCGTCTACTATTTCAAGGGGCTGAGTGTGTTTCTCTCTAGGCTGCTTTAGTAGTTCAATCAGAGCAGCAGACGTCGCTCCCATTGAATTCTCGAGAGCATCAGCCAGATCGTCGTTCGGCTCCTCCAACGATTTAAGAACGGCCATAAGTCGTAATGATGCATGTATCTCTGGTAAGCGAGCATCAAGTGATTTAGAAGAAGGTCTAGTCCAGAGATAGATGCAAAAATCGATGGTTTTCTCCCAGTATGATCCATATACATCTTTGATACAAGGTAAAAGACGCTGTAAGCAACGGCAGGCCTCCGTGGCGAATGCATCGTCCAAGTCTTCTGGTGTATCCAACCAAGAAGTTATCTGCCTGACAGCAAATACTAACCTGTTGTTTGCAACTGGTAGCTCACCAATATCGTATATTTGCGTGCAAAGGTTCAGGAGAATAAGAGTGACCAAGCTCTTTTCATGTCCAAGCGTAGCCCCAGCGATATCACTTACCAAGCGATTGCAGAAGTTGCTAACAATTTTCGAGGTCGAAACAGTCTCGCCAAGTCCCACTAACGTAGCGGCTGCCGGAAAAATTGTTGAAGATGATGAATAGAGACAGTCCATTTGAACCAACCACTGCTCCCCGCTTGACGGAAAACCGTGTCGCTCCGTCAGTGCCCGAAGGATATTCTGCAGTGACCGGGCAGAATAAAAGCCCAAAGATGATGGTGTTCGTGATTTCTCAATTAATCTTGTAATTATCCCGTATATCAATTGTGCTTGATCGGCTCCGGAGCCATCATGCCACCCTTGAGCACGTTCAGCTATCCCAGTAATGTACTTTTGAGCGGAGATAGTCAAAGCCTCTGCATCCGATAGACTGTCACGATGGGATAGGGAGCGCCAGACTCCGTTTTCACCCTTTGTCGTCAGTTGATCTGCTGCGAGCTCGACTGTCAAGCTTAGATGCAGGATCAAATCGGTTTTGGCGGACAAGTCCACGTGATCGAAGCTGAAGCCAGAAGATATAAGTTTAACCATATATAACGCCATTCGGCCAGGTATGGAACAACCTCGAGAATCCCGTTGTATATCAACATTAGTGTCATACGGTTGGCCCTCTGCTAGAAAGCATGAACCCCCCAGACTATTGGTAATTGCAAGGGAGGGATTTGGAGTATTTTGGAAGAGCATTGATATCTGCTGCTTCCAATTTTCAACACTTGGGAGAAGGGCAAGCAGCCCTGCATTAATATCTTCATCTTGTGTAGATGCTCGGAGCGTTTCTTGCGCTTGTATGGCTTGTTGAACAAGGGTATCGACCCTGCAAAGAGGTTAGATTCAACGATAGCAGAGGGAGAGAGGGATGACACAGACGAGAGTGAGGCTGAACTCGCGCTATTTATATTCTGTTGAATGAGTAGTTGAGCATTCGTTGATGCGCTTGATGGGTTCTCTAACACGATTTGCAATGAAGCCGCCTCAGGACTGCGTCCCTTCTCCGAAAGACTTAGCAAACTAGTCATTAATTCCATGTGAAGTCCTTCGTCTCGATTCAATATTTTGGGGGTTTTCTTCGCGATGACCTGCAGTCCCCTCAAAACGCCTTCGTTGGGTTCGCCTAGCGAGTTCGTTATGCGACTCGTAAGCTCCCTAGCAAGTCTGTTCGAGGCCGACTCGCTCAGGACGCCAAAGGTGAACACATTGTTGAATAGATCCCAATTAGAGCCGGGATTCCCCATAGCGCACATAAAGCATCTGCGGATGATCTCGGTTTGTAGGATAGGATTCTGCAACGCAATTGCAGCGGCTTGAGTGCTGGAAATGAGCTTGCTAAGTGCTGGGACAGCGTCTGCAGTATCCAAGCACTCCATCACAACCGAGACGCTAGATTTCCATATATCTTCAAAATCGCTGTGTCTCTGAGGAATGCGACCAAGAAGTATTATGCTTGAAAGAATGTACGGGGCGCTTGATGAATTCAAAAACTCTTCTCGGCCTTCCACGATATAGTCTTTCAATTCATGAAGTATGCCCCGCGAGGTGGATGTCGACTTGAAGAGCGAAGGCGCTAGCTCAATCGCCGATTCGACAATTAGAGCAATACCGAATGGCTTCCAATTCCTGGTTCTCAGTAATTTGATGCTTTCTTCAAGCAATTCAAACGATAATTGAGTCGGGATGTCTGGGATGGGGCGGTCACTAGCCACGGTTTTCTCATGCGCATCCAGGATCTTACCTGTCAGAGAGAACCATCTAACGCCTTTCTCGGCTACTAATTTCTGAGATATTTGGTGCTCCCTGGATGCTTCCGGTAGTGAGTTACGGATATGATCTTTGAGCTCATCTTTCAGCCGTCCCCACTCAATTTTGGTAGCTTCAAGTAGATCTTCGAAGGGTAGTGTTGTAGTCGAGGTATATGCCTTGATGAGAATTTGCAGCTGATTGCTCGATGACCAATCCGACGTCTCAGTTGAAGGAAAGAGGTAGTGTGCTGTCAACGGAAAGATAGCTTCCTGACAGAGCTTCAGACGTGCTTCGCTGGATGGGGCTGTTTGCAAAAAGTGCCTCGCCCATCCAAGGTACGAGGACCAGGCCTCGACGGCGTTGCTGCGTGGCTCGTCGCGATTAGTGATGCCCTTTCTCATAGACTTCAGCAGTTCTATAGCACCATCGGCATCTTCGGGTAGTATGCCACTGGGTATAGTTTCGACAAGCTGAGTAAGTTTGGCCCAGTACTGCGGTGAGCTCCCTTGCGAGCCTGACTCGAGGAAGAATTTCAGCCGTGAAACAGGAGACCTTTTGCCCCTATAGTCCGAAGTCCACAGTGTCGGATGCTTCGCCGTCGCCGTGATCAGCGCATCAAGGTAATCGGTCGCGGAGCTGGTCTGATCACTTTTCAGACCCTCGGCGACAAACGCTTTGCTGATGCGAGATAGGTCGGCGGCGATCCGGCCTGGCCTCCGCTCGATGCATACCGATAGGAGATGAGAGGAGAGCCGCCTCACATTGGGGTCGTTGACGACTACGCTCGCCCATACTATGTCATTCTCAAAGAATTGATCGTAACTGTCGATATGATTCTCCATATCCGGCGCGTCCAGCTTTTGCAAGAGATTCAGGACCAATGCAAGACTCCCAGCAAGAACTCTAAAGTACTTTGCATCGGCATCGTCGGCATTGGTAGAGCGGCGGTCGCTCAATGTCTCAGCCGTCTCCTTGACGGCATTGTTGGCGTAGTTGAGGATTTGTTGCTGGCAGCGCTTCCAGAATTGAACCATCTTCTCTGGCGTGGTGAGGAAGGACGAGAGGCCCTCGGTGGCGGCTCGGGACACGGCCCTGTCGCGGTCGAAAGTGCCGGCAAGCCACGGACCAACGACCTTAGGGATATTCTTCTCCATGCGCCTGCGGGCGGATTTCATGAGCTCGAACTGGAGGGTGTGGGAGAGTTCGCGCACACGTCTCGAGTTGTCTATGGAAGCGCGAGGGTACAACTGGACCTAGAATCCTCATTACTCAGAGAGTGCCGCAGCTTGGGCGAACCAGAGAGCCATACCCAAGCGTCTAGTATAGGCTCCTCGACGCCCCCATCCTGCTCATAGGGGTGAGCGTGGACATATGTGACCAGCTCCTCGAGAGCTTTCGCTTTCGTTGTGGCGTCCTTCTTCTGCAGGTTCTTGAGCGATACGACGACGTTCGCGTCGGATACAGCGGAGAAATCTGGCGGCTCGGCGAGATATGAAAGGTTGATGCCGCTCGCTGCAGACGCAAAGCTGCTAAAGCCGCCAGAGCCAAAGGTGTTGGCGCCGAAGCCTGCGACCACCTTGCCGCTGGCGGCGCGAGCCTTGCCGGGTTTCCGACTCATACTAGCCGGCGCATGTATGGTGATGTCGATAAGCTGAAGGCGATCAGCGCAGACGGTATGCAACGGCTCGGTGGCAGGCGGGAGAACGTGACGATGCGATAATGCGCCAGGTACAAAAGGAGCTTGAATTGACGAAGAGTTTGACCCCACCGCGGGGTATTTATTCCACACACCACACTTTTCGTGACGTCGTTGCTGATATACTACCTACCTTGTACCTACCTTAGTGAATACACCAAGCGATACATGTAAGAATCTGCCAGGAGAGTGCCCGTCTAGCACCCAGGGGAAAAGAGTAAGAATGACAAGAAAGCAAGCTGACCGGGGATTAGCTCTAGATAATAAAGAGGTGTGCAGATACTACAGTAAACGACGAATACCTACACATTGGTTGATTTATGGTTGGTAGGTACCCAATAATTCCCGAGGTCCATCTCACTGTGACTCAGGCCGGCGACTAACTGATGTACCTCAGGTACATATGGAGGCACCATTATGTACATACGTATGTAAGCACTGTATAGTATGTACATAAAGCAAGGGAATTGTGGGAGTTATGCATATAGACAAGGCAATTACCCAATCGGTGCTTGTCCCCGTCCTGTTTCAACCTTACCCCGCAATTACCCGGAACGATCCGGGGTCACGACCCATATGGTATCCGTAGAGTACCCACCCAAGCTTGCTTGAGCTCGAGGGCGCGCTACTAGTATTGACAGTAGGTACCTAGCACATGAAGCTACCTACCTACAGTGATAGGAGCTTCCGAGTGATCCCATTTCCCCGCTTTCTCCTCTTGGGACACTTACGCATGCACCCGAAAATGGCTGAAACGCAGTACCCCGAGTATCTAAACCAGTTCAACTGCTAGGCACCTATCTACATATGTACTTCAGCTGAACCGAAACGTAAGCCCCTCTCTCTCACTCTCTTGGGGTATGTAGGTATGGTGGGAAGGTACGCTATCAGTACTCTAGACGGACTATCTTGACGTGCCAATGGACTGCCCCGTGCCAAACATAGGTAGGTACTTAAGTAAGTAAGTAACCCACTGCGTACATGTCATCCAGAGCCGCCGCTGTTACCACCCGCCTCCCTCACCCAGCGTGGCGGCCTATCTCTCTCTATCCTTCTTCCCATCCCATCTAATAGGTATGTGACCCTTATTATTGCCTCACATTCTCCTGTACCTACTATATCTACCCACGGGCTCTGAAATCGGCATGGTACGTCATTCTGCCTTACCGTATCGAACGAATACGCCAACGCCCGCGTCTTGCTTTGTATATTCTATGTGAAGCAGCTGAGAATGCATCCGTCGACCCCGAATCAGGCAACATGTTGATCTCGTCCACTGTCTCGAGGCTGCGACCTTTGAAGGTCCACGCCGCAGCCAACGGCGGCCTTATCTGCTCCGCTCCGTCTTCACTGCGGTTGCGCCCTCCAGTTCAGATACGTGCCTTTCGATTTGGCATGTGGTCTTCTTACCTCGACCCTGCATATGATCGTGAGCTCCGACGCCGCTGCCGAACTTTAAAACACAAGTACGCCGACTGCATCAATCGAAACCTCTCCTGGCATGAGACCCTGCTCGCCGAACACACCAAACTTGCGCTTAAGCGAGCTATGGCACGATCCTGGGTTTCCCCACCCAACATTTCGCGATACGTCAACCGAGATGAACCTGACAATCGGACAAAGGCCTCGTCTTGGCCCCCAAAGACAGCCTCGACGAAGGACAGCTTTTTGTTTAAGAACCCTGGGTCATGGGAGTCACAACGTGACGAGGTGTTCCGTTCCCCATCCACTAAAACACCACGAGGCGTAGGCTTCCCGAGCAGGACGGAAATAACACCTGAGCGTCCCCGTGTGAATAGTCATGCCACGAACCCAGAGCCGCGGGGGACACTTCGCAGCCAGGCAAATTACACAGAAAGCCAAGATTATGTAATTGATCCCATCACTAACAGGAAGACACCAAGGGGAGAGCGAAGGCTTATGGAGATGGATTCTGGGCCGCTCACTCAAACCCTCAAGACCGGAGACTCTCAATTTGCACCGTTCTCCCCTCTAACCGCTGAAGAAGAAAGGCAACCGATCTATTCGAACGGGAAGCCCCCGGCTTCCGAACTTAACAAGTACGCCGAGAACAACTTCGACGACTGGCCTGAAGCTAGCATCACCGCTGGTGCTACTGACCCGATTGAATCATCTGCAAATCCCAAGACCGCTCCTATCTCTGACAACTCGACGTTGAGGAATGAAGAGTACTCTCTCAACCATCTGCCCTTGGATGATCCAGTTGAGGACCCTGAAGATCTCCACGAAGGGCCGACTGTATCGCCAGACAAATCCGTTGAAGGATCTTTAGATAGTTTGAAGCATCGCCATGCGGTTGTTAAGTCTGGTCGCCAAAGCCCCGATCGTTTCAAAGAGACCGCTCGGCCTGGTGGGAGGCCAAGAGAGATAGTAGACGAACTGCGGAACTATGGCCCATACATGCACAACGAAAACCCACCTGCAAACACCGACTCAGTAGATATAGAGGAGCTGGAGAAGTATAAGTTTCAAGCGTCGGAAGACCCGGGTTCCTCTACCGAGCCAGATACGGTTTACCATGATCTTCACGAATATATTCCTACCGCCCCGGAAGCTACCAAGGATCAGAGTCAACCGTTCGAGAAATACGGTGGTCTCGAGAAATACAAGGCTTTCAGACGCCAACACCTTGATAAAACTAACACTGTAGAACGACAGAGTGCAACAGAGAATATGAAGGACCAAGAACCTAAGGAGGTGGACACCGAGATGCCAGGCTTCAACACCTATGCCGGCGACATGCCTAAGAAAATCCCCAAAATGAAACTTCCAGAAGGTGTCATCTTGCAAAACTCTTTCTTCCGTAGAGAATCCGAGGCTCTACGTCAAGGCACGAACAGGCTTAACGGAAAATTCCACGAAATTGACCTCGAATATCTTCAACGAACCGGGGATTCTCATGGGATTGAGAGAATGTCGACAGCATCATCCGCGGATTCGAAGGAAGAACAGCCACAAGATGAACAGGGGAGAATTCATCCTACGGAGAAGAAGCAGCCTGAGTGCCCATCCGGCAGTATCGAGAGCACGATCCCAAGTCCAACTCAAAATACACTTAGCCACACATCCAGGCCAGAGCCCGCCTTGACCCGTCGTTTGTCTGCTATGAAGGGTAATCCTTTAAACCGCGCTTTTGGATCGGATCTTTATTCGAAGGAACCGCAGGGGCTAGAAACCTCGTTTTATGATGAATGTGGAGGTAGGCATACCATGCCGCTATATAGAAGAACGTACGGCAGCGAGCCTGGGCAAGTGATGTCGAAATCTGGGCCCACAACAGAGAGTGATGCACGGGAATTCCCAGAAAGTTCGCCCGAGTTGTATCCCCACAGAGATCCTGAGATTGACGGAATACCACGACAAGAATCGATGAACGAGGAGCAGGATCAAAAAGCAGCCCAGCCTGATGAACCAACTGTTTATAAGATTCTGGCCTACGATCCGACCATGCAGACCATCAACGTTGCGGAAACAACCTCTGTAGTGCCAGACCTAGCAGCGCCTCTGAGCCCGAGCGAAGTCCTGCTTCGGCTCTCCAACCCTACCAAGTTCTTTCCGCATTTCGCTCCTCTTCAAGCCGAGGGTTTCGAGATAGTCTCCGGCGGAGGGGATTTACTAGTTTTCCGTCAAGTGCGACCTGCGAAAGCAGCGGCCCAAGGTAGCACGGCTTCTGTAAATCCGATTGACATGATGGGACGTTCGGCCGCTGTACCAAACGCCGCGGCGTTCGTTTCGCCGACCGGTTTTGTGAACTACGATATACCACGAGTGGAAGAGGAGTCGCCAGAGTCTCCCTTTCGATCCAATATCAATGTGCGCCGAGAGGAGCCGGTCTTCAGCGGACAAAAGTCGTCTTCTCGGAATCAAGAGAAAAAAAGGGGCAAAAAGTCGAGGAGTGTCGGCGAGAGGGCCCTCATCGGAGGTGCTTGGGTTGCGGGTATCTCCTATGCGCTCGGTGTCGTAAGTGAATATTTCCTAACAGGCGGCACCGACGGGAAAGGGCCAACAGGCTTTTCGCCTATTTGATTTGACTCCACGAGTTTTGGCCAAATTGCAGGTTGGAGGTTTGCTAGTATGGCGCCTTGGAGTTACTCTCATGTGGTTTCGTAGCTATTTACAGTCCCAGCTTTTGTGTACCTACTGGTCTTATGGGATTTGCTATCATTGTTATTCTGCAATTATATACGTCTCTCTTCTACTGTAAACTAGTTGGTTATTACATTCGAGAGGTTAACTTGTTCCCAACACATCTCCTTTCATATTTAACAACACACCTATTCACGACATCCTGGCCTACACCTATTGAAGTACAGGAGGCCTTCGTGCTTGTTTTCTGCTGCTCGTTATATGTGCGCGAATACTCGGAGTAGAGAAAATACGACATAGTATGTAGATCACATAGCATCCCTATAGAGATCCCTGGTTCGCGCAAGGAGTGTAAGGGAGTATCCGAAAACTTGATGTTGCAGCCACAGGCGTAGTGCCAAAGCATAGCTTCAATTCTCACTCTATATTCAATAGCAACAAGTAGAGAATAAGGAGATCATATTTCACTCAATTGAAAATAGTCTCGCTCAAAATAAACACTCTTTAATCAATATTTCCCTCGCCCCTGCCCCCTTTTTCGCTCCTGATGATATCCGTTTGTGTTTTTTCACCTAGATCGAGAAAACGACTGATATTCGCGAGTCCAGACACAAGGATGTATACAACACAAATGAACTGCATTGCCAATCTCACCAATTCTCACTCTCATCTTCTCTCAACGCCATACGCATCCCACATCCCTTTCACGACAATCCGACATGACTTCACAATCATGTTATAGACAGTCGGCGAATTACCCCCGACTAGGGTCTCTCCTCTACAATAGTTGAAAATTCATGCCCCCGGCCCCTCGCTGAACCCCATCATCTTCCCCTGCTGCTGCCCCGCTGCTGCTCCGTCGACTGGAGCCGAGCCCGAGCCCGAGCCCGAGCCCGAGCCCATCGTCATCTCGCGTCTGCGATCTTCCTGGCGATAACTGCTTTCACGCTGGCCGGCGAGCGAAGGCTGCCAGCCCGCCGTGTGCGACATGGCCCTCTTGGCGTCTTTCTCGAGCTGCGGGCTCTGGGGCCCTGACCTCGGCTTCGCCTGTTCGATCTCGGCGCTTTGCAGGGTGGGTAGATCCAGCTTCATGGCGAATTGCTGTCGCCTTTCTTCTTGTTGTTGCTCCTGTTGCGTTGCCATGCTCTCGACTTCTGTCCTGGCAAGGGTGTAATGATTTCCCAAGTTGCTTGGCTGATTAGTGGGTTAATTAATGATACTCAACAACCCAGTAGATTGACGAGAGGCTTGTACAGTTGAGTTTGTTTGCTTCTTCAAATCGTAGGCGAGCGGTTTAAATTGCTATCGGCTGGCTATTATAAGGCAGAAGGCAGCAGGCAGGTAGACCGACCAGCTTGTATCAAGTTGCAAATGATCTCGAAATTCTACTATGATGTGTTTGTTCGTTTGGTTAGCTACCCCTCTATGTCAAGTGCAGCTGTTGATCAGCAGTTTATCTGCTGTTGGCTGGTGGGGGAAACTGCGTTGGCTTGGCTAAGAGGCAACTGCGGGGTAGTTTCTGCCGATAAGGGGGCGATGGGGCTTCCGTTCTAGTGGCATCCATGACGCAGCAGGCAGCTGGCCCAATCCAGGCACATCAACCCAAGCTTCTACACTAGAACCTCATGGCCTCGACGCCTATAACAATTTCGGCATCGACGTTGGAGTTCTGGAGCTGCGCTCGCTGCTGTCTTTAATGATCTTGTAACAACTGCTTGTCTGATTGATAGCTATCTCCCTTTCCAACATACTCTCCTCCGCGAGTATACGTCCGTACAACCATCCCTCCGTCTTGCAAACTGAGTCGTTTACGAACAAACCAAGTGTGCTGCTTTAACTCCCTTTGACCCCCAACCCCCCCCCCCCTCCCAGGGGCAACCTCATGAGCAGTTTGAGGTATCAAATCTTTACAACCCGGAAAACAGGGGGTTTGAAGAATCCCGAAAGCAAAACACCACTAACACCTGGAGCTATGCATACGCCAAACAATGCGAAAAAACCCATATACGGCTTAAGAGCCCTCACTTCCCTAGTATCAAGCAATGGGTCTGCGTTCCCACTAGCAACACGCTGCGCAGCAAAGCCGTCATGATAAGGCCCTCACGGGGTTTTGGGACGTTTCCAATAATATTGCTGCATTCAGTTAATATTTTGTGTTAGGTTCTAGGCAGCGGGGGGTAAGTACCTTATGTTGTTTTCTACAGGCCCGTAAACTAGGCTTCCGCAATCCATCCGTTACAGCAAGTCGGCGCGACTCGTCTGTGTCGCGTTCTGGGATGTAGTAATACTCGCTCTCCAACGCCTTGCCGGCTGCGTCCTTTCCTGATCGAGGAATGACACCAATACATTTTGTGTCCTCAATGATTTGGCGCAGTGCTGGCTTGGACAAGTCCTTCTTCTCTTCTGCTGGAAGGTTGTTCATAATCGCCGTGAGCGGATTCGATTGGAGCCGGGAAAAGGCAAGCTGATTTACAACGTGGTTTCTGACAACTTCCACATCGACGTTGGGATGAAGAGGCTCTTCCGGGTCGGCCGAAGCTTTGGCCGTGGTACGGCCTGATCCGATCCGAGGTGACTGTTTCGGCGATCCGGCCGCAATAGCTGCGAGACGATTGGAAAGGTTGGCACCAAACGGTCCAAATGAGTGTACGATGGGATCATTCTCTTCGTCGGGATCATTTTCATCGTCTAGGTCACTAAGGTCACTGGAAAAGCTGTTCGTGATCTCCGTCTGAGCAAACGACACATCCACGTCAGGAACAGGCTCGGGTAGGTCTTGTTCGTCAGCGCTTGCGTCCTCGTATATGTCGACCGCTTCACTTGGGTCGAGGGCAAGTGAACTATTTAAACTGGAAGACGATCTGCTAGCAGGAGTGGGCGACACAGGTGATTGAATACGAGCATGACGGCGGAGGGGGCTTGACTGGACCGAGTCTGGCGCAGGACCAGAAGCACGCGCGAGCGAGCGAGGCGAGTCGTCCCATGCAGAGTCGGAGAGATCGGCTATCGAGTTGCGGCGGACTTTCTGAGGCCACTGCACCATAACCCTCGCGTCCTGCACGTCAATCATAATGTCGGTATCCTCAGTCTCCGAGGTGAAAGTGTCTCCCTTGCCCAGATCCCACGTCCTCCCTTGGCAGTGGAGCGTCAGTCCATTCCAGCCATTGCATTCGATCTCGACCCTATTGGGTTCCAAGGGCGAGACGGCGGGAATATAGCGAGCCTTGACATGAATACGTGATATGAGCCGGTTCGCGGACAGCTGGTAGTGCGAGGAGTTGCTAGATCGCCCCATACAGAGCATTTCGCCATTTTCGTTGAGTTCGAGGGAGGGAACAGCTGACAGCGGTGCGCGTTCCGATACGGTGGATAGGGTGCGCCCCAAGCCAGCTCTCGGGGGCTGGGCCCGTGTAGGCGAAGACGAGAGAATGCCGGTGCTGGAGGTAGGAATCGGAGTGGGATATTTGGAGAAAGGAGTCGGGCCGCCGGGACCATCACGAGCCACTCGCTTCAGAGGCCTGGGGAGACCAGGGGAGGAAGAGAGCTCGAAAGGTGGAAGCAAAGAGGGAGCAGGACGCTTCTTGGATCCAAATAGTGCAGCGGAAGAGACAGGCGGCAGGGCAGGTTCGCCAGGGCCTGTCTCCTCGACGGACTTGACAGGTGAGGAATTCATGGTACTATGCTTGGATGACCAAGAGGCATAGCAGGAGAGCCAAGGACAGGAGAGGTTGTTCGATATGGATGTGTCTTGTCCGGGAGAAGAGAGGCAGAGAGGGATAGAGGAAGGGAGTTCGTCCAAGTCTTGGAGGAGTGGAGGAAGTAGACAGACAGACAGACAGACAGACAGTTAGATTATCGGACAAATGCAATGACAGGAACACTTGGCAGTAGTATCACGTCAGATGCAGACGAGAGTCCAGAAGTAAGTCTAGGTATAGGGATTTGAGTATGTGTGTATGAGTGTAGGTAGGTAAAGTAGGTAGATGAGATGCAATTTAGGTGTCCCAGCTCTACCGTGCCAATGGAGCTCACACTGCAGAGTCGCGTGTAAGTGCGTGTCTTAGTGAGTCGGGGGGGAATCGCGGTGCAAGTGGGACTAGGGCGCGTTCGCGACTGAGAAAACCCCCACCTTGCCTGGCTCTTAACCGGTTCGGCGCCGGGTCCGATGGCTTTCTCCCTTCTGCTCTCCGTCCGCTTTTCGCTTTTTCTGCTTGCGAGGCTAGAAAGGACCAATGTTGAAAAATGAAACGGTTGGGGTAAAAGCGGGTTTAGGAGTGTTATTTTCGTATTTTCCTTCTTTCTGTTTTGCTGCAACCGATACCTTGTAGGATGGTCTTGAAATTGGCCGCACAGCGAGTGGTGCGGTCGGTCGGTCGGTCTGGCCTCAGGTACGTACTAAGTAAGTACTTACTTAGGTAACCCAGCTGCTACATGGCTAACTCGTCTTTTCTTGTACGTTTATTTCTGTAATGCTATCGGGAGGGGGGCTGGTTAGATAAAAAAATAAAAAAAGACAGCAAGTCCCGCTTCGCACCTTGACGCGCGCTTTTTTAATGGCGTTTTTTTTTTTTTAATGGGATCAGAATCGCGACCATCCCAGCATCTACTTCCCTTCCTGTACCGCGTCCCGTGCCCTCACTGGCCGCTTGCCGCTGCTGCTGTTTGCTAGTGCTGCAAACTGGCCTCCGGCTTTAAAATTACCTAAGCATCTACTTAACGTAGGTACCTACCTAGGTAGGTAGGCACTCGGCACTTTTACTTGCAGTGCTTTGTGTCTATTGGTCTTGTAGCAGCAAATGGTCCATTCCTGTGTGCCATGACCTCGCTTTTATTGAAAGGGGTGCACAGTGTCGCGACTGTCCTCCCTTGCCGACTCAAGTGCATGTCTACTGTCCAACTATTTTTTCATTCTTGCTCTTCTCGGCGACAACTTTACCCACTAGTGGGCATGCCCGCTGCTCTGCTGCGTTTGCTTGACGGGTGTTGGTGCCAAACAGAGACAGATGTGCGGTCCGACGATGCGTCAATCATCAAATATCATAGCTACATACCTATGTAGGTATATAAATAGATTACGTACTATGCGTGCATGCGTTGGCCGGGGTTTGGTATCATTTCAAAGCAAAAAAGCTGATATCTCTCTCTTAACGCCTCCCTGACCGCCAAGCGCCGTTCCCGGGGAATAACATGACATTTGGCAAAGCCCGTTTCTGCAACCATGACACCCGCGCTCGTGCTACTCCCTTGCCGGTGCATATGCCTACCGCCTACCTACTGCCTGTCATCTACTGCTTCGCCAGCCACAGGGGCTACAGAAGCACGGTGCCGGTCGGGGTCGCGGCTCTACCACGCTGCCCGGCTGATCCGCTTCACTGCCGACTGATTGTCTGCCATCAGCGCCGTATATTCGGCTCTCTTCCGAATGAGGAACGCGAGCGAGAGCATGTAGTCCGTCCTGTATTGTCCCGAAGAAACATGCATCAGGGGCTTCAGCACCACATCGGCAAGTCTCTCGGCCGTCATGTCGTTGCTCTCCTCGGCCGTCGCAATATCCGCCCAGAGATTCAGGAGCAGCTTGAACAGACTCCGGCTCGGGCCCCTCAGCCCGCTGAGTGCCTCCTCCCAGAAGTCGATGCATTGATCGAGTCGGGTGGCGTGCGACCCGGACAGCGTCGCCTGCCGCGAAAGCGAGATCCATCGTTTGGCCAGCGATTCCGGGATCAGAGGACGCGGTAGCTGTGAGAGATACAGCATGACGAGGTCCGCCGCATCGTACACGGTATAGTTCGCGAAGTTGACATCTTCTCCATATGTTGGGCCCTTGCTGAATATCTCCTTGAGCTTCGACACCCTGAATATATCGCCCGGTTCGGCAAAGATATCGGGCGCCGCCACTCCCTCGTGCTTCAGGAAGAAGCAACACTTCTGCATACACAGAGGGAATTCCCGTCGCGATGATCCTCCCCTATCCCCATGGTGAGTTTTTGAGACGCCCTTGGCCACCTGCATGCTCTTCTGAAGAGGCACGCCAAAAACGGCCCTTAATTCGGGCCCTTCCACTTCCTGCAGCTGCTCCGTATTCCACAGCGGCAGCTTTTTTATAGAAACGGAAAGCCTTTTACTGCCCCGTCTCACGAGACTTGCCTGGACGATGGGCGTCGTTGGTCTGATGAAATCGGCCGGTGCGCTTGCCGAGGAGCTAGTCGATTGCGTTGGGGGCCTGTATTCGGGGGCGGCACTCTTGAAAGGAGAAAGGAACCTCGAAAACCCCTTGCTCTTGCTGGACGTGATCGACGGCGTGGGCTTTCGCGTGCCAGAGGTAATCTCGGTGAAGACTCCGTACGGGTCGGTTGGCGGGCCCGGCTCGTTCTCAAACGGTGAAGCCATCTTCCGTCGAGCTGCCTCTAGCCTCTTTCTATCTTTTGGTGGCGGGGTTGGTGCTCGACTGGGTATCGGTATGCTGGAGTCCACCGTCTCGTCGATGGGCGAAACTTTCTTTTCCATGCATTTGTCCCCTGCAGCTGTTGATGTCCAAGGGAGTGGCTCGGTATCGGTGTCGAGGTCAATCGCACGGTCCGGAGCATCTCCTATATAAGCTCCATACATTTGCTTTTCGCCTAGAAATGCCCCCGGTCGTGTTCCTCCCTCTGTTTGTGCCGGTTGTTGCGGGCGTTGCAACGCGGTTTCGTATTCCGCCTCTTTGCGGCGGATTATTGTCTCGGCGTAGAGCTTTAGATAACCCATATAATCATGGAGACTGAAATGTGATGTCGACTTTCCAAATTCGCTGGGGAGCCTCATGCAAAGCTGGCCCATTTGGATCAGGATTCTCGAGATATCAGCTATTGCTTCGTCATCAACCTGATGGCTCTCTATTGTTATTCTCGTGCTGGGTGTTGTATTGGATGTCAAGTCTCGAAACATTGTCCTGGCAAGAGTGAGTATCTGTTTGTCCAGGTAAGAAAAGAGACCTACGCTCCAACTAAGTCAAGCGCCGACCCGATTGCTGCTCTGTGGGCTTCTAGCGATGTTCGAAAGCTTGCGGTCTCGATGGTCCCCACGTCGAGCCATTGCGCTCGTTTCTGCTGCTTAGATAGTCCCGGGTCATCTAGAATGGAGATAGAGGCATCTAGCTTGTCAACGACCGAAGAGCAGTCATTGATAATAGCCGGAGTGTGCGCAGAAAGTTCTGGTGGGAATAAGGCTGCGTCCTCCTTCAGTAGGCCCAAGACAGTCTGTAGAGAGTGTAATTCGCGCGAAACGCCGTCGATATCGGCCCGCGCCTCGCGCACATGACGCATGAAATTAGCCAAGGTTGAGAGAAGCTCGGCAATTCTACCATCAAGTACGACACAGTCGCCAGCAACAGATCTTTTTGTCGAACACGCAGGTCAGCGCTGCCGAAGCTCGAAAGAATGCTCAACCATGATGACAAGCAGAGACGCTCTCGGAAAATACGGTACCCACCTTGAGTCCATGTCGTATACAAGTCAATTCGCCTCCTATGAACTGATTCGTTGCCAAAGGTCACGTCGCAGTCAACCTCTCTCAGGGTAAGGGACAAATAGGTCGGGGCGCTGACGAATCGGTACAGGTGAGGAGACCTGTCATGCTTTCGTGCAAACCTCTCCCAGTAATTACGAGAGAAAGGAGTCCAGCGCCCGAAGAATTGGGGCCAATTGGACGCGAACAGTGTATCGTCTATATGTATTCACTATCCTGGGGGTGCTGCCATCCTATTTAAGGGCAGTCATGCTGGTTGACAAACGGTAAGGATTAGATATCCGTTGACAAGTGACACTCGAAACGAAACGACAGACCTGACCTGACCTGACCTGATGCACAACCGGGGGAGCACGCAGATACCCATCAAGGTACAAGCATGCACCCATGATCCTTCTATCCCGACGGTGTCTCCACCGGGGTTGCGTTGCCCTTGGGAGGGTCTCTTGAAATAGTATGTAGCTCACCCCTCCCTCCCCTATTGGCTCTCCAGGCTTGCCAGGGGCCGATTGACGTTGCGTTACTTCGGATAGTGAAGAGAGCGACGAGATGAAGTTTCGCTGTCCAGTGCGGAAGATGGGGATATACCGGTTGCTACCCGGGCGAGAATCAGCGAGCGAACCGAACCAGCCCTTTAGAAAATGGTGCTCCAAGGTAAGCCCGCCTGCTTCTCTTGGAGGAGGGTACTGACCCCTTGGCCCAGTACCCATGCACGGCTTAAGTCTATAAGTATACACACTAATGTGGGCAGTGAGCCTCCAAGAGATTCTACGATTCCCGTCCCATGAAGGGAGTTGAACCTCCTGTGTGCGGAGTACAGCCCGAGTTGTAGCGTCGCACTATTCATGCGCTGTCGCTCTGTCAGCACACGACTACTGGGCAGCAAACCTGATTTTGCGCAAACGCGAGACTCCAATAGAGACCGGTCGTTCAGCTTTGCAGAGCCTCGCCCGGCCGAGACAATCGCCTCCACGTTGTGGCGGCATATGGTTTCTGCCTCTCTGATTTGCGAATGGCTCGGGCAGCTATATAATAATCCCACCCACCATCAGTTGTCAAGACTTCCCCTCTTCGCAGAAAGAGAGGGCAACCGACTGGCGCATCTTGCTTCGTCAAGTCTTACACTACACAATATAAGATGCAGGACATATTAGAACCAGGTACAGGCTTAGATCCCAGGCGAATAGGCACACGGATACGCCGGTTCGGACCACGAGCATCTTCGAAAGGCATGATCATCAACTCGGCCCCGGCATCTGGGTCGTCAGTATCGCCAGGGTGGGATATACCGGTATGATATTGAAACCTTTGACCCTCTGCCCCCCCCCCCCTCTTCCCCCTCGACAGTGCACTATCGCCCAAGCCAAGAACAGGTCCGCTCACACCCTAGTACGGATAGTACACACACTATGCATATGTATACCGGTACTATATCACTTTGGTGGGGAGACCGTCATTCTAGGGCGCGGATCGAGACCCCAAAAGTTCCCTGGCTGTGAAACCCAGGCCGGTTCCGCAACTCCACACTGCCTACGCATGCGGCATGTTCGAACGCCACAAACGACACTCGCCCTACGCAGTACATCTAGGTAGGTAATGTACCAGTAGTGTGAAGCTGAGGCTTGAGGTGGGCTACGAAGCAGTAGGCTGGTCACAGTGGCGTCCAATTCATCGCAACGCGAAATGCCACCCTAATTCGGTCACAATACAGATGGAAATAGACGGCAAGAATCTGTAGCTGCCAAGCATCTCGAAGGATCTCCCCGGCTACGCTTCTTTAACCTTAATAGGAATTATTCTCGCACATGCCTGTTCCATCTGCCTATCCACCAAACTAACCTCGGTATGTCAGCAGGGCTTCCTAGTATGGCAGGAAACAATGAAGGTACTCACTCATGCACGGGCTTTACTGGTAGTCTATTGAGTCGACCGAGTAGACCGCACGGGGAAATCATCTTCTCTAGCTTCGAGTTCCTCGCTGGGCGTTGGCCTAAAGCGCTCTGCCATGATGGATGATGCTCAATTCGCAGGCTATTTGGCTCGATATATCCAGGTCATAACTACGGAGGATTTTATCATTCAATCACCCCTCAAGTCCTAACTGGCACTGATCCGCCGCTGTGCCCTGCTAACAGCCCAGGACCCCGGTTCGAAAGTGGACGGATAATTTCTCAGTTGTTATTCCTCGCTTAAATCTCCTCTCGTCGTCTCTGCAGTGCAGGCTCACTGCGTTTTTGTCACGGTTAAGATCCTGAGGGGCAATTGATCGTCCTACGGAAAGAAAGCAGCATCACCCCCTACATTCAGTTCAAGAGGGATAAGCACAATACTGTACCGACGCCGCTATACTATTCAGTTTCTGGCAGTCGTTCCTATTTCTCTGTTCTCTTATCTGGGGTTCGGGCCTGAAACCTTTCTGTTGCCATTGCTACCGGTTCTGCTAGGGTAGATGCTTGCTAAGTAGAACCTATGTATGATGCACGCTTCTTCGCGAAGCCTAACATCGGAGCCAGTCGAGTCTAAGAACTTAATTCCCAGGACCAAACCACGCGAGGACCCGAGGCTGCAAGGGGTGACTCAGCAGCCAGGCCTCTCGATTGGTTCAACCTTTGGCCATGACGCACGAGGCACCAAAGATCGCAAACTTCATCCATTCCTTCCGAAGACAGGCATTAAGCATAAATCATACACTGTTAATGGCTTGAGATGGAACCTGAAACCACGTTTCAGATATCAGAATACCCCGACATAATCGGGCAATAGTATCGTCATTGATTACCTCGACGGGCTAGGTGTGTTAGGTCTCTGCTCAACATTCGCTTGCAGAACTCATGACAGGGAGCTATGTTCGCGTCTCTAGACTTCCACCGGATAAAGTTCAAGAAGAATTCGTAGGAGTTGAATTATATTTAACGCTAAATGATATACGATACCTACCTAGGTCGGCAGGTTGTCACTTGCGCGTACAACATAGCGAGCATGCAACCTATGCGCAAAAGCCCATTCCCATAACATACCTAAACTCGCCCTTTGCAGGGGGTTGACTGGCTGTCACCTGACCCACAGGGTCATGGCTCCACTATAAGTATACTATTGTACACCGTAGTCACAGTGTTAGCTCTCCATCTCATCTACATCACAGAACCAACCAATACAAAGGATTGCCAAGGCACCAGACATTCTGCTACAATTGGTAGCTAGCAATTGTTCATCATCGCCTACATCTTTTCGCTCGTAGCTAGAGCCGTTATCATTTTCTATTCGCTGTTTTTCCCTGCCAACTGGCACAAACCAATCATCTCGCGCGCTAACTCGTTGTCCAACGAGGTTCCCACCCAAATTTGCCCAAATTCCTCTCATTCAAGCCAACTAGATCTTCCACATCGACCTCCTTCACGCTAATTAGTACGATTCCCTTGGCCTTAGCCTCGTCTGCAAAGCTGGAAGAATCCTCTCATGTCTGACCTGCCTCTGATTAAACGCCAACTCCATCGCTTCTTTCTCACGGGTCATCCAAACACCACTCTGATTAAGCCTCAAGATCTGCCAGCAGAAAAGTAGGAGGCAGCTTCCTCAGACCAAATTCCTCCTACACCTGCCGAGTCTACAGCTAATAACATCATCCCATACCCTCTAAAGTAAGCAAAGTCAAAAAAAAAGTTTCGGACTTTCCTCAACAAGTAGAGAAAACAGCGTAAGCAGTCATCACCCACCCGGAAGAATTCCCCCTCATCTTCGTCATCAATTTCCTCTGCACCAGATCCAGTCATACTACAGCAGTCAGAAGAAGTCGGGCCTCGCCAAGTCTCAGAGTCGTCTAACTCCAAGGTTCAACCCACCCCATCTACCTTATCTAACTCTCAAGACCAGCTCTCAAAGCACGGCACTGACTACTCTGCGAGACATCTTCTAGAAGAATTCACTATATCCTCACCTCCTGCTGGATCATCCTCATCACACCCAGGACCACGTCCAGAAACAAAATCCCCAGAGTCTACTTCATCAGGATTTCAATCTGACCCAGAAAAAATAGCTATGTCACCAGAGAAAACGGCTAACCTTATAGCTGCAGCCTTTGATCGTCACAAGTCGGACCTGACTGAACATATCTCAGAGGTCGTCGCCCGTACCATTCAACAGCTCCATCAAAATTCTCCCACCCCAGGAAAAAATAGAAATGGTAACGGTCTCAAGGCCGAAGAAGTCGGATTATTTAACCCATCCCTCACAGATCAAGATAGCTCTAGCATAGTCACTCACGAAAAGCAGACCATCTACACAGACGTATAGGCGTTCACAAATCGTCTTCGTCACCTTGCAATCTCGCATAGTAAAGACAAAGTCAGAACTATCTGGACTACCTGCCTTCAGGCCACTGCACTAGCCTGGCATACCACTGAGCTTACTGACAATGAGAAAGGCGATCTGCGTGTTAGCACCATTCAGGCCATATATGACGCACTGGAATCTCGCTTCCGCCGAAGTCACAGCGAGGCTTTCCATAATCTCCAACACCGTCGCTTCACCATGTACGATTTGCAGCAAGGACACCCAATCCGACCTTTCATCCAAGCTGTAATCCGTGATGCCAAGTCATGCAACTATTCCGTCGAAAATCAGGTCACAGCCGCCTTTAAGTCCCTCAATCCAGAGATCCAGAGCGAGCTGACGAAGCCCAAGTCTGGTTCTACCCTCAAGGACCTCCTTACAAACATTAATAACAGAGAAAGCATCCTCATTGGCAGAGCTCGTCGTCTCCCTCAAGCACAAATGCCCGTTGCCCCCCAACAGGCTTCTGCCTACTATAGCAAGCAAAATTATTCCCGTTTTCCTCCACGTCCCTCCTACAGATCCCCCTACGCTCAGCCTGCTAACACACCACCCTACCAGCCCCAGTATCAACCCAATCATCGGGGAGGATACCGAGGCAGGAGAGAATTCTCACAGAGTTACCAAGGAGGCTATCGTCAGAAACCACCTCCCAATTATCAGAGTCCTTACGCTCAGAGGAATCCAAGACAAAATCAAGATGTCCCAGATGCCACAAGATCTCCAAGTCCCGCCCCAAATCCTCCCAAAAGAGAATACTACAATCAAAGAAAATCTTACCAGCAACGCCAGAAAGGAGAATATAACTACCGTCAACCATATCCTCGGAATCAGCAACAGCAACAGAAAGCGTATTTAGGTACAGAAACAGACGAGGTCCAACAACATAAGTAGTGGCCCCCCTATGGTAAAAAAGACGCGGAAGAATTCTTCCCAGACTACTACCAACAACCACAGGATCATCCACCTCATCCATCTCATCAGCCAGCTAATTTACACAACGATATCATGTCTTGCGGGCCTATTCCTAAAAAATTCGCACCACCTCAGGAAAATCCAGAAAAAGTTTCCAACTTCGGCTTCGTTTCTTCTGGACCAAGCAAAAGATGTGACATTTGTCACAAGTCTTTCCCCTCCAATAACAAGCTACACGCTCATGTCAAGTCTCAGCACCCAGAAAAATCTGCCCACGTTGCATAGGCCTATACAGCTATAGGAGAAATGTCTAATCGGCTCATCGACAGAGAAAAGGTCGCTACCACCTATGCCGCTGTAGATAGTCCACAGAAGGCCGCAGTCACAAGCAAATCTCAACTGCCTATTGTAACTTCGTCAGTCGATTCCAGGCCTAATATAAGCACAGGTTTCGTCTATGTTTCCAGGTCAATTCTTAAGGTCTAGTTAATAACCGACATTACTTCCAAACATAAAGAAGCTGTCTATGCTAATACTAGTTGTACGCGTTCTCTTGCGGATATCCAATAGTTTAAAAACAGATACCCCAACCATAAAATTCGTCTCAGAGCAACACCAATAATAATACGTGGCATTTCCCAGGACAAGCACGTTTCCTCTGAGTATGCCATAATCGACTTCTACTTCAAGGGCACACAAGACGGCAAGCCAACTGTTGCCAAGTTCACACGTAAGGTTACCCTCGTCGAAAAGCTACAGGCAAAGCTGCTAATTAGCATGGATATGCTAGATGCTAAGCACATTAACATCGTCCTGTCAAAAAAATTCGCTATCATTCAGTCGTGCAAGACGGCCATTCCCATCTCCTGCACGCCTACAGCTCACGGCAAGGCAAAGGTCTCTATTCTCCAGTCAGAAACCGTTCCCAAATACTCCACCAAATAACTAGCCGTTCGTCACAACGCTGCTTTCGCACAGAATAGCATCTTCGAACCTACCACCGATATTATTTCAGTCCATGCAGCCATAGCAGACGACGACCTCACCCACATACCTGTTCGCAATAAAACCAACCGGGATATTCACATTCTTGGAAAAACCCAGCTTGGTTTCCTTTCTCCTCTACAACCAGACTGCAGAGGATATCAGGTGTCTGCCAGAGAAGCAGATCTGGCTCTTCGTCAACCCCCTCACACTGCGAAAAATCCCAACAGAATATTAAATAGCCTCAAAGATTCCACCACACAGGCAGAGAATACCCTTAAGCACCCATCGGGCGTCACTATATACAAACACCCTGATAACACCATTACTCAAGCATTATATAATCTTATCACGGAATTCGCGGACGTCTTCAAGAACACAGGCTTCGCTAAAGTACCTGAAAACAAACAGCCTATATACCATCTTAAGCCAGGCTGAGAAAATAACATTCCGAAAAAATGTCGCATTTATCCCGTCAACGCAGAAAACTCTAAAGTTATTCAGAACACGGTCCAAGATCTTCAAGCCCACGACAGAGTATTTACCACTCGTCAACCCGTCCCTATGTCTTTCCCAGTATTTGTCGTTTAGAGAACACTACCTGACCTCAAACGCAAAGAAAGAATGGTCGTGAACGTCCGTCCATTCAACAAGATGAATCTCAAGAACTCCTACCCCATGAAGTCTCAGGACGAGATGTTAGGTAACATTGCTAGCAAAAAATTTATCTCCGTTTTTGACGCCATAGCCTTCTACTACCAATAGCGTACGCACCCATCCACTCGTTAGGCCATAACCATCACCACACCAGTAGAACAATACACATTCAACTGTCTCGTCATAGGCTACAAGAACAGCAATACCTACGTCCAACGTCAAATAGACATCATTCTCAAGCCAGTTCCAGCTGCAGATTGCTATTGCGATAACATCTGCGTAGCGTCAGAAGAATTCTCTCAGCACTATAGAGACCTGCGTCTCGTGCTCACCATTTTGCAAAAGCGCAATATCTCCATCAGTCCGTCAAAGTCTTTCGTCGGTTTCCCTAATGCCGTAGTATTAGGAAAACTCGTTGATTCCTTCGGATTATCCACAACCAAAGAAAAACTGGAAGCTATAGCCAAAATCGAGTTTCCTCTGTCCCTGAAAGATTTAAAGACTTTCCTCAGAATAACAGGCTACTTGCGAAACAACGTGCCGCGCTATACAGAGCTAGCTAAGGCGCTAAAGCAGAAGAAAACAGACCTAAATCGCCAGAACCCACGCAAAGGAAAAACCAAAAACATGCGCAAACGTTAAGCATCCAGCGTTCCTCTAGATCAACCAACCCTTGCTGAGAAAGCGTCGTTTAACGCTCTGCAGAAGTCTCTCACACGTTATACAATTCTGCATTTCTTCTCTCCAAACCGCGCACTATACATCAATTTCGATGTCTCTCGCAAAGGTATTAGCGTGTCCGTATACCACATAGCCACAGAAGCTCTACCCAAGATCTCAGACGCAGATGGCAAAATTACCACATACGCACCCAGCACTGCCATGCAACAGATAGCGTTTCTTTCACGGCTTCTTTCATCCTCTGAAAAAACGTATTAGCCCACTAAGATAGAAGTCCTTGGCTTTGTTTGGACCCTCAGGAAAACCCGCCATTAGATTAACGTCGCTCAATCGGAAGTATACGTCTTCACAGATCACAGCGCCATCATAAGTCTCACCAAGCATAAAGACCTCGTCAACTCCACCGCCCTCAGCAACAAAAACTTAAGGTTGATCAGGGCTATAGAATATATCAGCCGTTTCTCTCTTACCGTACTCCACAAACCAGAAAAGCTTCACATTATACCTGACGCACTGTCAAAATTACCAGTAAAAAAAACAGAGGCCCAAGAGAAACCTAATGCTAGAGAAGACTTAGACTTCCTTCCCGACGATACAGAAAAACAGTAGTCTAGTAACTGCGACATACAGCCAGAAGACGTCTTTACTGCGGAAGTCCTTCCAGCCCTCAGATTAGCTTCCATGTACGGCCTCAAGGATGATCCACCACCCTCGAAGGGCATACCTCTTGTATAGATCACCCCTGACTTCAAAAATCAGCTTATTCAAGGCTACGCACAAGACCCTAAATGGCGCAACGTATTGGACGTTGTCAAACGTAACCTCAAGCTGGGAGAAAATCAAGCTACCCTACCATTTACCCTTCGTAACGGCCTGCTCTGGAAAACCGGCGAACTCACCGATCGCCTTTATATTCCCCGCACCTGTGCAAAGGAAATCTTTGAGCTGCTACATGGGAAAAATCACGTTGGTAACGGTCGATTCCTCTCACACAACTTCGTCATCGACAGAAAGGAGCTCAGAAAATACCTGAAGTCATGCCCTAAGTGCAATCTCTTAAGAAATCGCACACATAAGCCTTACGGGTCGTTACAACCCATCCTCAGCCCACCCTGCCCATTCCACACTGTTACGATCGACATAGCTCTAGCCTTGCCAATGTCGCTGCAATCGCATAACGCATTCATGCCTGTTGTTTACAAATTCTCCAAAGCAACACAGATTATCCCTGGCCGCCATGACTAGTCAGCTGCCAATTAGGCCGATGCTCTAGTCGACAGACTCTTGCTCGTCAATTGGGAAATCCCCAAAGTAATCCTCAGCGATAAAGACCCCAAATTCCTCTCAGAACTATAGCAGCAAATCTAAATACAGCTCGGTACCCGTCTCCTCTACGCAACGGCTTACCACCCCTCCACGGATAGACAAACAGAGCGCTTTATTCTCACCATCAAATCCACATTACGCTATTATTTCCATGCTCTAGATAATCCAGCCGAATAGGAGAATTCGTTACCTCGCCTGCAGTTTAAGCTCAACAACATCAAATCCTCTGCCACTGGTCAGACCCCAAGTAAGACAATTCTCGGATTTACTCCAAACCTCATTCTAAACATGTTCAACAACACCGCCAACCCAGCCTCGCGGATCGAAGTCAGCGATGCCATAGCCCTATCTTCCATGACGGCGAAGAAATACTACGACCAGAGACATCAACCCATTTTCTTCTCCCAGAGTCAAAGAGTCATGCTTCGTCTACACAAAGGCTACAACGTTCCCAAGGCTGCTATCCTTGGTCGCAAGCTAGGTCAACAATACGCAGGGCCTTTCGAAGTCGTAAAAAAAATTAGTCGCTCAGCCTACAGACTCAAATTCCCCAGTCATTTCAGAATTCACGATGTCATCTCCGTGGATCATCTAGAGCCGGCGCCCCCCATAGACTATTTCGGAAAATTCTTCCCTCACCCAGGAGATGTCCATCTCGAAGCCCACAACAAGCGAATCATTAACGAAAATCATAACAAACGCAAGTATCTGCTAGAATATATTAGTTTAGGCCCTAAATACCATAAATAGGTCTCAATTAGAGAATTAGGAGAAAAAGCTGAAGCAAGAGAATTAATAGCCGATTACAGAAAAAAACGACCCGCAACTAAACAACACGAAGGAAAACAGGTCAAATTCAACCTTGCTGTGTGTACAGAGCTATTGAAGGAAAAGCACGCGGAAGAAAATAATGTTATTTCGGGCTAATTGGCACCAAACTATGTATTTAGCAACCAATGAGGGCATCGGCATATTTTGGAGGCCGGCACCTTGTCACCTGACCCACAGGGTCATGGCTCCACTATAAGTATACTATTGTACACCGTAGTCACAGTGTTAGCTCTCCATCTCATCTACATCACAGAACCAACCAATACAAAGGATTGCCAAGGCACCAGACATTCTGCTACACTGGCCGATTGACAGATAATGATGTAGTACCTACACATACCCCAGCCTTCTACTGCATTTATAGGAAAGCAAGACAAGTCCGACCTGTTCAAACCTACATTTCTAACGATAAGACTTAGTACGCACAGGCGGATCTGGTCGAGTCTACGTACGCTCAGACCTTCAAGTTATCGGCCTTCCCAGAACAGCTCAGCTACCCAGCTACCCTACTGGGTATGCGGAAGAGTTGGCAAATCGAAAGCTGGGTTTTTACGATACAATGTTTCGGCTCGGCGTTCCTGAAACAGTCGAACCATAGAATCCCCGGATGTGGACGGGAGACGGTACGGGGTTAGCATCGGCTCAAGAGATGCATTCATACCAAGATGGTGCATGATCAAACGAGACAAATCTATTCGAATTGACAAGCTTCCTTCGTTGCCACATGTGCCCAGAAGCCTCTGCTGGATTGAGATTGGGTAGAATGCAGCTTACCTTACTTGGTGACCATGATCACAGCCCTCGTGACCGTCACGGCGTAATATACCTAGGTACACAAGGCAAACTGGTCCCTCCATGGGAATGGGAGAATACCTGCGCTCCTTGCACACTTTTCTTTCCCCCAAATGGAGAAGGAAAACGTAAGACTGGCTATGTGGTCGCGCATGCATGTACACAGCACTGCTATCGTCTCGTGTAAATGTCACAGTGCGGTAGATCTCGACGCCGCAGATGAAAGCTTGTCCTCCGCCTTTGCGGACGCAGGGAAATGTACCAGAAGCATAAAGAGATGTTGGTGTCTGTTCTATATATTCGCAGTCATTCCGCAATCGTTCTCCCAGCAAAGGGTGCTTCCGGAAAGTCGATGGCCAGAGGAGTATCATTTCTTAAGCTAGCCAACTTCCAAGTATTTCCCTCCGCGATACCGTTTCTGCTCAGTCGGCTCATTGATTCCTCGATTCAAATATAGATATCGGTGTCAAGATGAGTAAGATGTTGTCTGATGTGCCTATGCTTCACGCCGTCAAGTAACCAGCACTTAAAACACTTTCAAGACATTACTAAACTCCAATGAGGTGCTTCCTATGACATGACAGCGTTAGGAGGTAAGTTACGTAGTGGTACCCGAGCAATGTGATACTATGACGTTGTCCTCATATCTCATGTTGTCTGTAGTCTTCTAATGCAGCAAATAAATCAAGTCAATCTCAGTGCTTAGCGAATCGATTGTCATTTAACGCCCAGTGGATCGAGGCAAGAATAGGATCATTATATCTAACTTGTAAGTAGTACGTCAGCTCAAGGATATGGTTTATGATAGGTACCGTGCTGGTTACAACGTCTACGAACGATCTTGAATTTACCGAGCATAGCTGGAATGATGCTGTACGGGAGCCTGCGCATGTACCAGAGGTTACCCATGTCAGGCCCCGCGAACTACGACCCTTCGATCCCATATTCATCATATCATATCATAGGCATGAATCCGCATTGCATAGGCTTCGTGTGGGAAATAAAGGAAGCTATTCCGGCTTGTGAAACGCTAGTAGAATGCCGTAAATGAGAGATTAAGCTCGAAGGAAATGTTATACATACATATAGAAACTTTCTAACCCGTCAGGAAGCTATAAGAGTCGTCTAGATAATACAAGCGTCGTGCTCTCATGCAATATTGCTGTTGTACGGAAGCCTACGCGCTATGGGAGGTCACCTATGCGACGCCCCGCGAACTTCATGACCCTTCGTATAGGATGTAGCCGAATTGCAGGATGTCTCGGATGAAGCTATTCAGAGACCGAGACATATAGCTAAACCTTCTCATGAAGGAGGTTCAGGTCCGCAGGACTCCTGTATATACAGACTACTTAGCTCTCCCAGGGACAGAGGGTCCTTTGGATGGCTAAGGGTCATAGGTGATCTGATCGAGATAACATCTCATGTGCTGAAGTTCCAATATATACCTAGGTAATCAGTAGTGAAAGTTAATTCTCGTTGTAACACCATACAAGCAACAAACTTCCGAAGATTCTCCTTGGCGAGTCTGGGCCCCCTGAATGATAGGCGTTCTTTTTCCTATGAACACCTAACATTTCGAAGTGAAAAGCACAGAAAGTTCGACGCTTTTTGACAAGCTAGATCCTATTTTTGTCCCGTGGATGTATCTGCAGCATAGCTCCTAGCTTGTTCTCAGATACAGAATTACTGTCTATAAGTTTCTATCTCGGGGTCCTAGAATGCAATACAACCAGGTGCGAGAAGGAATATAGCCGTCTTGAAGCGAACTATAAAGTGTTATACTTTATAATAAATCTATTAACATGGTTAGAACTCCAAACATTACAAATGCTTCAATCTGGCGTTCTTACGTTACGCCCCCACGACAGAGTGTACAATAAAACAGCGCAGCCGGCAAGAGCTGTCGCTGATGAAGACTGGGCTCCTATCCCGACGCCGTGATATCATTTTATAGGGCATTAAAGGAGATAAACTATGCACACATGGTAAAACACCCACGTGTGAAGCTCACAAAGGCTGAGAAATGCCGAGGTTTTCACGGCCGCTGTTAGAAACCAGAGAAAAGACAGCATGGAGGAGAAGGTATACGGCAGAATATCTATACATCTTGCGTTCATCGGACTTCACAGTAAAGCTGTGTGAGAAGCGTCGCCCACTTGCAATAATATACAGGGCATAGAACAGAGGAAAGATACGCACATAGCCGAGTTGCGAGAACTTAATAAACGATAAATTAGCCCACATTGAAGGCATCCTCTACTAGAAGAAACCCATGCGTATACTTACCTGCGAGGTTATAATATAATATCGTAAATATACCGACCTGCTGTCAAGGCAGATATAAAAACACTTAACGGTAATTAAGATTTTTATATAATTTATGAACTTTGAACTAATTACTGAAGAAATTCGGAGACTAGTGTTTATTAAAGATTGTTAAGTGTTTAAAATATATATATAATCACTATTAACTATTATCGATGAGTGAAAAGTGCGGAAACGGTTGCAAAGTAACTTTTTATACGCTGCTATAAGACTATATAATAGCTCTAGACGTGTTAAATGCCTGGGTTAATCATGTTATAGTTTTAGTAATGTTATGGTTCGCTGCAGTAGTTAGATTTTCTAACATATACATACGCGTGGCTACCTCTCCCTTACTACGAGGATGTGGGCTAACGGCACTATCGCGTTGTTCATTATCAAGCCATATACTTAAATCTGGTTATTGATATCTCTAATCATTTTTAACTGTCCTCACAATTATACTTGCTTGTGCTTGGATCAGAGTCCTGGATATTATCTCTCAGGCTTACATCAACCTTCTTTGCCATCTTAAAAGGCGGAATTAAGCGCGATACACAAGGCGACGAGCAACTTCAAAGCCATAGCCCATATTGGCCATGAGAACAGATCAGAATAATTAGTAGCTCGTAACGAGAGAGTGCTTGGAAGGCTAGTTTTGTATAAAACCAAGGCATGCTCATTTCGGCTCGAGGTGTGGTGTCAAGTCCTTAATCCACGCCGCATCTATACCTGTACCCGGACTTTCTAAACTGGTAGCGTTGAAGGAACCGCACACAGTGCAACGCCTTCTGTATCTGAATCGTGTATCGAGTCGTAATCCATCAAGAACACCGTTTCTTGGCCTATTGCGTCATTCCTTTTGTTATTTTTCTTTTCGTCTTGAATCGGTTTATCCTGTCGAGCCTTTTAATTTCGCTCCAACCACGAGATCTTTCGCCCCAGCAGCGGCGGGGTTACCCTTGGGATCTCCCTTCTTCAGCCAACAGTTTCCGTAGTTGCTCGGGATGTATTGAGTTTGGTTGGCGGCGAATGTAAGTGCAGTGCACTCATCCTCTCCGCTGAAATGATTATGTGCCGCGCAGGCTTGTAAACAATCATTAAAAGAGTAGGCAATGACAGCGCCAAAATCGGAGCCTGTATAGTCTGTACCGCAGGCAGGTGTGAAGACCCATGACTTCGCGCCTAGTGATATAGCGATGTCGTTGGTGAGGTCTGGGCAGTCTAGCTTCACAACTCCCGTTGGAACAACTAAGGGCCCTGTCGTTGAAGTTGCTGAAGTGGTTGCGGCCGCGGGTGTTGTTACCGTCGTCGTTATAACCGTCAGGTCACCAATATTGTCGCTCATACAGGTACTGTTGAATAGCGAGAAGTCAGCATTGAACCTCTTTACGGTCTTCCAAGTTCCCGGGACGGCAGCACGCACCTCTTCGCATTCTGGACAGCTAGAGAACCACCGACACCACCACCAACAGCGGCCACAACAACGACCACAGCAAGCGCAACAGAGAGCAAGAAAGTCACCCGTCTGACCCCACAAATAGCTGGCTCTCGAACGGGGATGGGGAGAGGCGCCGGCGCTTGCGCCCAGTATTTTGTTGGCTCGGGCGCCACCTCCAAGCCAGGTTGCAGCTGATTGACGGTCTCCTTGTAATAGTCTAGAGGCACTTGCTGAGAATTCATGGCGAAGAAGCTATACCGAGCATCAAGCGCCAAGCGACGTGTGCATAGACGCCGACCCAATCGCCAACGAGTAATTGTCCCTTGGGACTGATCAATAATTCGGATAACACTGGATTGGTGGTGCCTAAGTTCTATCCTACGGGCGCGTGATTGCACTGACGTCGACAGGATTTTGAACTTTGCGTGTCAGATCTAACAGAGTAACTGCTCAGAGCGCAGAGGACAAGATTACGTTGCATGGCAATTCCAGAGAGCGAACATTTTCCTTTGGGGCATCCTAGACATCGATCAACAAGCCAGCTGTTTCGGAGACGCATCCTTCGAGGTGCTCAGCCATTCTATGCTTCCATTCCTGGCCCAAGTTCCCGTTGAAAGGGCCCATTGCTGACTGAATGACCCTTGTAAATTTCTTATATTTAAGCGTAGGGCTATTTAGACAAGGGTTAGCATTAGATCATATAGTAGACTACCTAGGATTAGTATAATTTAATCCTACCTGTTTCTTTTTAAAGATCTATTCAAACACTGTATGTGGTGGACCTTAAGCACTTGGCAACACTCTGCGACCAATGCTCATAATTAGTGTGTATCTGTCGGCCCCTTTGTGCTTTTGACGCTGGTTTGGATCTTAAGAAAATCTTTTTTTCCTTGAACAAATATTCCAATCTGTTATTCGTGTTCTGTGAGTGATGCAACTATGAGGGGAGCTGAGTATGATGCCGGACCTCAAAGTTGTACCGTTTGCGCGCCCAATGGCGCTTCCTCCCAGATCCCCCATGGCTGACTTAAGTGCAGTTACAAGGGATTGAAGGTGAGAAGCTCTTGTGAACCAGTTAATAACTTATCTTTTATGATAAGTAACTCAGGAAAACGGGCTCGCTATCTCAGCTCCTATATATTGAGGCGGTCAAAACATTATAACCAGCTTTACACCTTGTAACGTTAACACGACCTTTAAGTCTTGAGAAGTATAAAAAGATGGATAAAAATTGCCGCTTAAAATGCAGAGAAATGACCATCGACAGCTATAACTGATTTCCAACACTTTTAACCCGTAATTAAATGTTCTCTAGATCTCGCAAGAGTTCGTAGACGATACTTCATCTGCTTGGCTCTGGCAAAAAACTTAATAGCTCTCCGTACTAACTAGCGAAACAAAAATTTTCCATCACATCAGAAAGCTTAGACAACTTGACTAAATATTTATACCCTGCTTGCTATGTTTAAGTATATACATTGAATATGCTATGCCGACCTGCCATACTTTTCTTACGCCGATACAATCTATGGCCTTTAAGAAAACGCCTTTGATATTTGCCGCCGTGGCTCGTTTAGTGGAAACTGTGAAAATGACGCTTCCTCTCGGCAGGAGAGGTAATATTAGGGTTGGCTCGGTCGAATAAACGATGACCGACAGGGTTATAGCCTTCCACAAAGGCAACGCCCCACGGTTCGATCCAGGTATCATAGGTGGAATTGGGCTTAGTACGGCACAGGAAAGCGAAGGTATCGTTGGTACCCTCCAAGAGACCGGATTGATCGTAGGCCTCAATGATGCTGTTGTAATCCTCCTCTGTCAGCGCTGGGTGAGGACCTGGGTAGTCCATGCTAATACTGTCGACGATATGTTTAACGTCGGGCTGCTTATACATGCTAATGCTGGGGGTACCGTGTAGCGAAATGGCGTCCCAGACAAGCTGCAGGCGTACAGCGTCCCACTCTGCCTTGGGAGCATTCTCCTTAATCCAGTTGGTCGCCCCAATGGCACCATCGATCTCGAAACGTCGATCACTGAAAAGACTAGTATTAGCAATTACGAAACAACACACTTGAGCCAAATGAATGACCCGGTCGTTCACAACAGGGCGTAGGACTACAGTGGAAGGCTTAACTGCAAGCACACATCACTTACGGAGAACGCCAGGGGGAGTCCACTCGTTGATCCCAGCCGAGATCATGCAGTAGGGTGCCGAGGGCGTGGACCTCAAGATCGATCTGGGACGCTAGAGTGGCGTTGTTATTAATCGCGGCAGCACCGAAGAGCCACGATCGATACATGTGCCGCACCAGATACGGCTCAAAGTTGGCCTCGACGAGGGCACGAGCCTTCTGCACAATCGGTGTATCAATTACTTTGATGTTGGCGACGGTGGTGAAGGTGTAGTTGCCTGTGCATCTCTTGTTCGGCATAGCAGCCGCAGAGCCTGCGACAGCGAAAAGGGACGCGACACTGAAGAACTTCATCTTGGCTTGACTTGGGTCAGCCTATAGGGGAGAGGCAAGCTGAAGGCCGCGAAAGGATTTCGTGAAGGAAGTGCTGACGATTGCTCAACAGTCCGCTCATTGGGGATGGACCATTGACGGATATTTATCTCTGGCTCCCAAGACGCTGAAGTCCAGCCCCCTAGTGGTCAACATACCACCTTGCTTCTTTATGCGCTCTGGAGCACATACAGTACGACATACTGGGTAACTCAAGAGGTGCTATAGTGTACACCGTACTGCACGTGTAGAAGTCGATGATGCTCAAGGCAAAGCAAGGTAAGCGGTACTATGAAAGAGGTATCAAATTGATCACATGCTAGGTGTATACTGGGGTAAAACGGGACCGTATAGCGAAGTCGCCAAGTTGCCAAGAAGGTAGTATAGGCATATAATTAGCAGAAGACCGCCTGGGGCACCCAGGCACCTGGTGTGGTGTGCACATGAGGCTAACTTCTCTGTGTAGACTATACTACCGACACGGTAGCTAATTCCATATCTTGATATTAGATGCATAGCTGTCATGTCAGCAGCCAGTGCCCTCTTGAGTGCTTTAACGTTCCTTTAACGTTCCATTCGGTAGAGGAAGGATTTAGTAAATCACAACCGGCAAAGTGCTGCAACAGTCATCACTAAGGTACAGCGTAGCACTACAGATGTGCCGTCTATTGGAGAGGCTCTTTTTCTGCGCCAGTCCTGGCTACGATTTGACGACACATATTTCCAAATTGGGTAAGATCTGTGACGGGGCTGAAGATGACCAAACAATAATAAAAGGTACACTAACTTGGCAGATTTCCTCCATAGTTCTGACGTTATATCGGGTATTCCTGAGCACACAGGACTACTTATCCAGATGAAGTTCATATTTAACAAGATGATAGAGGCTATTTGGAACATTTGGGCCACCTCGCGTCCTGGACAAAAGGAGCTTCTGAACTGAGCCTGGACTTTGCCCAAGGAGAGTTTCCTCATCCTCCTCGTGTCTGCAAGTACCGGCAAGCGGACAAAATAGAGTACTAGTATTTGATCGAAATCCTGTGAGCACTAACCAGCATAAATCGGCTGGCCCCTTTTCTGCCATTCGGCGGAATGTTCCGGTCCTGTTTCAGATGTGTGTTCACAGAAGGAAAGGAAAAGGAGGTGAACAAGAAAAGAAAAGAAAAAGAAAAGAGCAACTGTATGGACCGAAAGGCCGTATCTGTAATCGTATTAGGTAGAGTTCTCTGTTTTTCTGTTCCTTTTCCTTTTTGGCAAATATGGTTGGTGCTCATAGCGGACCGTGCTTACTAGGTTGGCGTGGGGGGAATTATGTAGTGTAGAAACCCCTGTAAATCCGTGATCCAGTGTAGATTCCGAATCCGGTAGGTATATGAAGGAGTAGACGACATCGACTAGCACTATCGTCTTGCGCTAAACTGCGTGGAGCACCGGGAGTTTTGCCGTGGTATAATTATCACGACTATATAGGCTTCTTGTAGAAGCATATGAAAAGAGTGCATTGAGTATCTGAGCCAAAGTTTTGCTTAACATATCAGGTCTTACTTCCAGCTTCACGCGTCAGATTTACACGGACTGGCTTAGGTAAGGAAGAGGAGATTGATTCTGGGTAGGTACTTGCATCGAAAGCGGAAACAATACCTATGTCAGGCAGATTGCCCAAGGTAGGGATACTCGGCATGGGCATAGTGTATGGGTGCGATTAGGACCGTGACTCTTTTGTTAGATACTAGTCTGTCAAAGGCTCTTGCAAAATGAAAACCATTTCACTAATTACTTCCATAGTATATGTGTCGGGGGTTTTCGTCGGGTGGTGGGGGCCCTCCTCATCTATTATTAAAACACTGATCACAGTTGTACTAGAATGAGCCGGTAATCAGGCGCTTTGTTGATGCCGAATTGGAAGTTCCTCATCGCGATATAAAACTTGTCAATAATTGCTTTGAGATCTGTTATACAACCGCGTAACTTGGTTTTCGGGTAAAGAGATCTTTAGATACAAGTAGCTGGTTGTGTGCCGCGTGAGATGTTGAAATGAACCCCATGGGCCAGCATTCAAAGGTAGTTAACACCTACACTTCCTGAAGCCTTCAAAGCGCTTGAATCATTGAATTGATTTAAGGAATCCCGGTGATCATGTGGAAAGAACCGTTGTATTCATTGAGTTGTCTGGATTCCTTGCGTATCCCCTCCGTTTTGTTGCCTAGATGTCTATTCCCAGCCCTTTTTATATACTCACTAGCCAAGCTCTCGGCCCTGGCTGACTAAGTCATACATACTAGTCCACCCACACCACTTCAATATATATTTTCTGACCAGAAACTCTTTACAACATACATGGCCTTCGTTATCATGGCCAAGTCTCCTTATGAAATGATCTAGACACTATAAACAATGCAACTAGTGGTACTATAACTACTTTATACTGCTTAACAAATCGATCCTGAGTGGCCCAAGCATTCAGTCAATATCAGTCATAAAGTGAACTAATAGACATTATGTAGTAGCACTATATACTTAGATATGTGCACTTAATTCTTCGTGATATCGATGGATGCTTGTTATCGAACACCATATCCTCATATTCGAGAAGGTACAGATAATTATGCCATAATCCTCTAGTGTAGACTGTACGTCCTTCGTTCTCTATAGTCAAAGAAACTCTTATTGCCTGAGAGCTCATATAAGCCCCCTTATTAATGAGTCTTTCAAATGTATCTAAGACTCTATTACATGCGATGGCCTACACTAGTTCTCTGAAGTCATTATTCTCATATATATTCATATTATATATTGTTGGTTACGCGTTGAGACGGTCTTACCGAGGTTATTCTATCCTTATTCATCTGAGCCCCTTCCGAGATATATTGGAGTAGAGATAGAAGGAAAAGCCACATATGTAGACCTCGGTATACAGGAATCTATAAGGGAGCCTTCTGAATTATCAATGGAAGCTGCGGACGCAGGATATCATTGTTGCATCACCGCTATCTGGAAGCCTTGTGCCAAGCCCTTGTGATGCATATAGAGTTCATTGCTCAAAGTTCGCTGAGACCTAGCAAGGTCCCTCTGTGCTTGAATATGGAATAGATGTTTATTACGGCCTAATTGAAAACATACGAGAGCGGCAAATCGTGGTAAGTAACATAATCTTATTTTCCATCATAGGTATTTATTACTCTTGGGGTTGATCTCACGATGAAGTGATGCACTCAATTCGTGATTCGAAGTGATCGCATCTTACGTAATCAGGGTCACTGGAACACTACGTATCCAAGCCTGCATATAAAGTTTCAAAACCTCCCTTTCTTATTGCTACCTTCTTGGTAGGAGTACGTATGATAACTCTCAATAAAGCCGGATGAAAGCGTTCGGCATCTAATCTATGCGGCATAATACACACCGAGGTAGAGTAGAGCATCTTGTTAAGCCGGGTCGGATTGGTCAAAAACTGTGCCGGAGATCCTAAGCGGTAATAACGGTGGGAAATAGTCGATGTAAGACAAGTCAGCGTCATGCTATATGTCAGATATACCACGTAGAAATACTCGTAATTGAGAAAAGGCGGTGTTGGAAGCTTAACATATGACACTCTGCCTATTACCTGATTACAGATCTCTGCTCGTACCTTAAATCAAGGCATGGCAGTACTAGATGGAGTTGTTCTTTCTGAATGCGTATGAGACAAGAGATTGTTATGGTGCTGAGGCGGATATGCGTTCGCCATTCGAAACCTACGCGGGTTTCAGCTTAGAATCGTCTACGGTGGAGTTAACCCGCTGTGGTCACATAATATTTGGTTGCGTACAATAATATACGCGTTGATCTTTCGATGGTCCGCTTTGGAAGCACCAATCAATATTCTGCGTACCGGTTCGGGATCATAGTAAAGCTGCCGAGGCAGAGTGGTTATCGAAAACTGGGAGGCGACCCGTGGGATTTTACACTTCTCTTGGGTTTAGGTAGGGAGTATGCTTGTTTTGTCATCAAAGCCAATACTGGCACTGCTCAGCCCATGCCAACAGACTCCAATATGGGAACGTATATTGCGTAACTGAAAGTCATATATGTGTACTTCACGGGCTCTGATGCCGATTTTGGACCACGGATAACATGGGAATCAGGGCGTATGCTGTGCAGAGAATTAAATTGGGGATTACTCCTCAAGCGTCGTGAATGATCTTCACGGGATCAGTTGACAATCACTGCATAGACTAACGAGCTACGAAGTACGAAACTTTGTTGTGACTCATGACGTCCTTTGGCGGTGAGTTTTTACTTCGACCAATCGTACCACACGCTGTAATCCAGCTTCGCAATAGTGCGCATACACATGGCACGGGGTTGTGTGTCAGCTTCTGACGTGATCCAAGGCATGCTTAGCTTAAGCGGTGAATTGAAAGAGTGAGTGAGCCTGCGCGCTTCGGATACGGATACGGATTTATAAGTACATTCTAGTTGTGGTATTATATGAAGTTGTGGCAGCCACGATAATTACGAGACGGCCTTGGCGCTTCGAGCTGTTCAAACAGTAAGGATATTGGTGTTCGACGAGTCAGCCGTCTTTTAGATGGATGACGACATCCACAGGGTAGGCTCACGGCACTGTACGCATTGATCGATGCGACCTTAGCTACAGTAGTGTATTGCATGCATATGGTGTTCATGAAACAGCGTGGGAGCCAGGATGAGCTTACTTCATGCAACCAGACAACGGCTGCATTCAAATGGGGATGACCCTTCGAGAAAAGTCTGAGCATCAGATTAGGGCTGTGCTGGGTGCGGAAAGCGAGCAATACAGAAACGCGACAGTAACTGGCGACAGTAACTGATGATAGCCAGACATTCGAGACATAGATAGGTATATTAGAACGACACATCAGGTAATGACATGGTCGAGTTTCTGTGATCGGGGTATAGTTCAAACCGACCGCCTGCGATTAATTCCCAGATGAACAAATTCTGAGGAGGGGGAGGGGGAGCACGAAGTCTATTGGAGACGAAAATGGATTCTGGTGAGTAGCCTTTCACGTGTCTCAGTCGGATGGGGCAGTTTACAGCGCCCTTGCCTCATCTTTTACCTTATTGGTGACCCATCCAACCGGGTCTCATCGTTGGGATATCCATCTCCCATGATCCCGTCAATCGCCGCATTCCCGGGGAGGGATTCGGGGAATAAACGGTATGCGGGTGCAACCACAGCGTGCGAACGCCTGCGCTCATACTAGTCTGCAAGCGTCGATGACGGGCGCGCGATGTGCGCGACCGTGCAGAGCGGGAGCGCACGGTGGCCGAGGGCCTTTGTGACGGAGCGTTTCTGCCCATTCGAATCAAGTGGGTTACGTTGGAGAGGGTATGGCGGCGTGCGAGGCGGCTTCATCTTCTGCTCTACTCGTAAGCATGGCATTGTACTGCTGGGACAATAAATAAGACGCCCGCGACCGGCGGACTGACGCGCAAAAACGATGAGGGCGCCGGCCATGAATGCGTCATCATGTTGATGTGTACCACGCTATGTATAATGCATCGCAGAGCAGCATCGTAGGCTGTGCATCCTCTCCCGGGTGGGCTGTCGTCATTTGTGGTTTGTTGGGTGCACCGATGACCACCACCGTACTATGTATCATCGAAACGTGCGTAACCATCCATAATGTATGATGCCGCTGCGATGGGAACATTCCCACTGCAGCCCACTGGTATATGGTGATGCTGGCACGTCCAACTGGCTTTGGACGATTGTTGTTGTTCAGATGTTTGTCTGAAGGGAGCAAACACATCTCGAAGGTTACACTTAGGGCAACATGTTACAGCACTAGGCACAACTGGGTAAACTAGGAGCTGCAGTAGATGGTCGTCTGTTTGCCTACCTAGGTAGGCACTAGCTTCTTTCTGACTAGCGCACTGGTAACCCCTGATAATTTTAACGGGCCTGCAGAGCCCTCATCCTTGACACGGACCGGGACCCCCATGTTTACTTAAGTGCCTAGGTACTTTGGGACTGCATCGAATGTTGACCTGGGATGATCCCAACATTTTCTAATCCATATTTTTCATTTAATGCATATATATTCGCATATATGTATTAATTGAAGACTGATTATTGTTGACCTCAATTTCAGGAAAAGCAAAATGTGGAACAAGAACACGAGAAGAAAAAAGGCAAAAGAAAGTCAACGAAAAGGAAAGGTGATGAAAGGCGAAGAGGCAAGAAAAAATGAAGAAGACATGTAGGAGAACAGGAGGAGGGAAGAAAGAGAGAAAGAAAAGGGAACAAGAAAATAATAGAAAAGCACCACCAAGACACTCGCCCCATCATAAGATTGCCAACAGTCTGTGCTTCCCAAAATAGGGAGTGAGTGTAATGGGTCATGTGTTGCCCTTGTATCCCCGGGACTCTCGTCGACGTGCGGGTGTTTTGTCTGCCAACACCCAACACTCGACTTGCACAACAGGCGGTACAGAAGAGTCACATGGCACGAACACTCATGGATCTGGCCATGATGGCAACCGGAACGGCCCACGGCGTACCGAGTATTCGTCCCTGGCAGTATACTAGCAGAACCCTGGCGATGTGGGCTGTCTTCCCATCAACCAACAGCCCCTGGCCAGTCAGTCACTAACGTTCCCAACAAGGCGTGCGTGTCCACCCGGGTGTGCGTGAAAGACCCGCGAAGGGTCTAGCGTCGAGTCTGGCCATCCGATTGTCCACCTCCCCGGGTACCGATTCTGCATCGGTGAATATGTATACTGTACGAAGCCGCCTGACCGCCTGGCTTCTGGCCTGGCTGTGTCCGAACACAGACTGCCACACCTGCCAGGAGAACATGCACCGTCTCGCTTGATGCTCTGAATCTCGACACTTGTTACGATAGACGACAGACGGTGGCACGCGGAGTTGAGACGCTGACTCTGGAGCTCTTGATTCTGGTATCCATTTGTGCTTAGGCTCCAGACTTCACAACATACCTTTAGACTTCCTAGTCTCCTTCGTCTTTGCAACTGCACTCCCCTTTTTATTTTTTATTTTTTTTTTATTTTTTTATTTCTTTACCGCTTTCCGTTGACCGTCGCCTCCCTTGTGGCCCGCCTATATTGGCCAGATTTCAAGCGTAGGGACGCCAACGACGACGTCGTGCTATAGACGAAACATCAAGCTCTTGCCAACTTCCAAGTGAAACTGCCAGTATCCTTGATCGCGTGACATAGTTCAAGTTGGCCCGAGACTTCGAAAGCTGGTTGGTCGCCTGCTCCATTCCCTTTCCTTTGCCCCATATCTTTTCATCATATTATTTACCTGCCTTACTCTAAGGAGGTGGTCAAAAATAAGTAAGCCATGAGGATGGTGATGAGGGTCAATTTCTTTCTTTCTTTCTTTCTTTCTAATTTTTTTTGGGGGCCCCCCAGTCAATTGTGCATGAACGCCGTCGCGTTCGTAGGGCTGAAACCAAGGCGTAGCCTGCCTAAGCCGCGTCCTCTGGCATGACACATACACTATATATATATGTACACGTAAGGCGATGACAGCTGACCAAGAGGATCCGTAGTTAAGCTAGAATAGCAGTGCCTCTCCGCGTGGGGTTGACTTGGACTTATAAACGGAAAGGTGCTGACATTCGAACCAAGTACATCTATACTAGAGACGGAGAAGGAAGCATATTTAGTCTCGGTTAGCACTCGCATGTGTGTGACTATGTATGAAGTGTTTGAGTAAGTCGAATGAGTCCGTTTCACCGTCTCTGGTGGTAATATGTGTGGCCTCTGTCGATCAACCTCCCAGGACAACTCAATCGGTTGTCGATATGGTCAGGATGGGGCGTGAATGGCCGCAAGCGTGTCAACAATCAAAATAACCATAACAAACAAGGGAGGCCAATAGCAGCAGCAAGAACAGCAACAGCATCAACCTTGTGTGTGGTCCTCTGGGAGAGCTCCAGAAGTTTGCTTGTTTGGATCACCCGGACAGTCTGTCTGCCAATGGTTAGAGTAGGCCGCGGAAACTATACGTTGCTACTGCCGTCGCTATCGCTGTTATTGGTGTTGCCTTCTTCCCTATTCCGCCTCCCTGTCGCGGCTTCCCATCGTCTCCTCGTCCCTCTATAGAGAGGAGAGCACCTGCCTATATCCAGATGAGTCCTATATGTCCCTACCTTTCTGCTAAGTCGTACTATACTGGTCTATATCACCTTATTCTTCATATCCTCTCTCTCTTATAGCTCTCCGTCCTTCTCTTCTTCCGCACTCCGCCTACGCACACAAAGAAAGAACAGCTTTCTCTATTCTATCCAACACCACACACACACACTTACATGCGCACTTACGCATGAGGAAACCACCTGTCGTCGGCCTTGACCTGCACTGCTGCTCTGGCCATTGCTCGGTTCGGAATCCCTGCGTCTGCCCCATGTCGACCCCGAAAGTTTCTTTTATCTTCCTCCGTGCAGTAGCTTCCGGGTCGACTCTCGCCGGCCTGTCTTTCCCCCCCTACACCTAGACTTATATGGTTGGGTTGTGAGTGCCTCTCATCGAGGTCTCGGCAAGTGGCATCATTCTATCCCCTTCACCTCGTTGCCTACGCTGCCGTTATCCTGTGTTATCCTGCGTCATCATGGCCCCCCGTCCCGAACACCTGCATTTTCCTTCTCTACAAGTCGTATGCCCTTGTACAACTACAACCGTCGCCTACCGTCTCGCAAGGTCTCGCATACTCCGCTTCCATAGCTCACTCGAGAGCCCTCTCCTCTTGTCCTGCGCCTGAGAGTAGCAACAGACGGCAGATGTCACTGACCTATTTCTTCTTTCTAGGCGATCTCCATCACTTGCACGGGTTCCTCTCCATCACTGCTCGACAAACTGGATACCATAGAACTCTCGCCTCTGTCCTTCGGTTGGCTAGTCTGGCATGAAGATCCTGGACCCGTTGCGTGCTACCAGAACCATGGACAACAAGCTACAGCATGCCGAGGCCATCTTGCATTACCTTTACCCTCTGTCTGTGTTCGTCTACTTCGCTGCTTCATCGGCCATTGTTCTCTGTGCATTGCAAAACCCCTCTTCCAAAACGCCACCAGTCCGGTTCAGGGTCATCTGGTATTCCCTTCTCCTATTCATTGCTTTGTATGGGGTACAGATTGGGCTCAAGATTGTGGAGATTTTGGTCTGGTCACACTGGCCTGCCCAGTCAACTATTATTGGCCTGCTTTCATGCGTCCTGATTTTCGGGGTGCAGCAGAATAGCTTCGAAGATGCTGCAGAGATTGTATGGTACCCGTACTACGGCTCATGGCTGATTGGGTCACTGTTTGAGCCTGCCATTGCTGTGTTGCAGTTCATTATCGCCCACGAAGCCTCTAGTATTCATCTCGATGCACATCCAGAGATTGAGATGCCAGCATTTACCCGGTTGGATGCTGCTATATCCATCGTTCGTTTCGTCATTATGCTCGGCGTCATCCTAATTCACTTCTCTGGTTACAGCCATGTAGATACAGACAGCTCTGACGAAGAACGGTCTCCACTGCTACCCAAATCCGACCAAAGGTTGATCAATGGCAACGGGTCAGCAGATAGCGGCTACGGAACCAGTTCCGAGGCCACGAACACCGACGCCACCAATACTGAAACAGCCAACTCTCCTTCGGATCCTGAGTCACCTTGGGAGCGGCAACAGCGTCTCCTTCGAGAAAAGATGGAAAAGCGTCTGAAGAGCGAAGGGAGTTGGATTGCGTATGTCAAGGGTTTCATGGTATTTTTTCCATACATATGGCCGGTAGGGAATCGCCGCTTGCAGATTCACGTCGTTCTCGTGGGATTATGTCTGCTCGCAGGTAACGGGCTCAACTTTCTAATACCCCGCCAGTATGGCGTTGTATTAGATTCACTGGGTGGCGCATCAAGGGAAAATCCCTGGGTACAGGTCACGATATTTGCAGTTCTCCGACTCCTCTCATCGGAAGCAGGTCTTCCCCTAATAAGACACATGCTGTGGATGCCGGTCGAGTATTACTCCCAAGAGGCTCTTAGCGTGGCGGCATATTCTCATGTTATGAACTTGTCCTCCGAATTCCACGATAGCCAGAGCTCATCCGATATTCAAGTCGCTATCTCGAATGGGTACCACATTACTAGCCTGCTCGAGTCAATTTGTTTCCAAGCAATTCCAATGGTGATTGACTTATTCGTGGCTTTTACCTATCTATCCGTCAAATTCGGTCCTTATGAAGGTTTCATCACTATGGCTACAGGTCTAGCGTTCATTCAGTCTGCCGCCCAGCTCATTTCGAAGTTCAAGGAGAAAAGGAAGAAAGTGGTTAGCACGTAAATGAGCCCACGCCTTCTCGTCTACGGACCTAACTAACTTCGTGACAGATACTTCGAAGAGCACTATACTCGCCAGGCTGGTATCCAAGGCTGGTACACTGTTAGCGCCTTCAATCAGGTCCCGTATGAAGAGGGTCGGTATAGTAAAGCCGTCAAGTCTCAGGTTACGGCTTACAAGTCCATTTACTTGGGTTACCTCATTGGGCAAGCGTTCCAGTATCTGATCCTCACCGCTGGCTTGCTTGCAGGTGCCTTTCTAGCTGTTTACCAGATCATACATAAAAAAGCCACACCTGGCGATTTCGTCATGTTATTGACCTACTGGGGCCAGCTTACATCGCCACTTCAGTTCTTCTCAACGATGGGACGAAACATTAGCCAAAGCTTGGTCCAGGTTGAGCGCCTTCTGGAAGTGATGCTAACGAAACCGACTGTTGTCGACAAACCCGGTGCTCGCCCTCTGAAGCTAAAGGGCGGAAGAGTCGAATTTCGCAATGTCAGCTTTAGTTACGACAAGAAGAAGGACATCTTGAAGGGCATTAAGCTGTCTGCGCCGCCTGGTACAACTGTTGCCTTTGTGGGGGCGACAGGTGCTGGCAAGTCGACCATCTTCAAAGTTCTTGATCGATTCTACGATGTTACCGGCGGTTCAATCTTGATAGATGGACAGGACATCCGAGATGTTACATTATCTAGGTAAGGAAGGCATTTAAAGAGTGTTGAGAAGCTGAGCTGCGTTGTTGTCGTGCTGTTTTCAGATCACGTTACCAACTAACATTGGCTAGTTTACGCCGCTGTATTGGGATTGTCCCCCAGGCGCCGATTCTCTTCGACGATACTGTGATCAACAATGTCAGATATGCTCGGTTGGACGCTTCTGATGAAGAGGTCTACAGTGCTTGCAAAGCTGCTGCCATACACGACCAGATCATGAGTTTTACTGAAGGGTATAAGACTCGGGTTGGAGAGCGTGGCGTGTAAGTTTCGAAAGCCTGGCCCGAGGATCACTTTGATTGTGATGTTTTGCTAACATTTGGTAGAAAACTGTCTGGCGGAGAGCTGCAACGAGTAGCAATCGCCCGAGCTATACTAAAAAGTCCCGAAATCGTGCTGTTAGATGAGGCAACAAGCGCTGTCGATACGGACACTGAACAAAAGATTCAGGAAGGTCTGCGTGCTCTATGCGAAAATCGTACAACTTTCATTGTGGCGTAAGTCGTTTGAAAGGGAGAGACATGACTGCCGACAGTAACTAACTAATTTTATTATAGGCATCGCCTCTCAACAGTGATGAATGCTGACATAATCTTCGTCGTGGCTAATGGTCAAGTTGTCGAGCAAGGTAGCCACGAGGAACTGATTGTTAAGGATGGCAAATACGCAGAACTCTGGTCCAAGCAGATATTTGTGAAACCAAAGGAGCGAAAAGAAGGGGCGGATGACACTGATCTATCTGTTCTTACAACTAACGAGCCCAAGAACGATTCTATTGATGAGGAACTGAGTGAAGGCAGTCGCTCGGAAGCATCAGAGTCGCTCTCCACAGTAGAAGAAGCAGAGTTAGAGGTGGATGGATTAGGCGTAGGTATTGGCGACGGTGGTAGTACTCCGGTGGCGCACAAGAAAGAGGTAGATCCGTCAAATGATCAATTATGATTTTTTGACTGATACTAATCTCCAACTTGTAGGGTTCAAGATTGAATCCCGGCGCACCGGAGTTTACTCCACGTACCTTTCGGACAACGAAGCCGATACCAGCATCTCCGATCCACAACAGCTGGGCCGAGGACGCCGAAGATGAGGCTCCTGCTCCCCACAAAACTCTTATGGAGGACAACAACTCTGGCCCAGAATGGGAGTCGCATCCTGATCACATCCGAGCTCCACCAAATACAGCCGCAGCCTCTCCTGAAAGTCTCGACGTGACCATCCAGGCGACTGTTTCGGAATTATCAGAACCTAGACCTCGCCGCAACACCTTACAGTCTCTTTCTTGTCCAGATCCCCCGCTTCTCCCTCTTCAATGCAGTCCTTCGCGCTCTGTCAGCCAACCGGTGCCAAGTCCTCGAGGGCCGCCCCCTTCGGACCACTCCGAGCGCATTGCTCCTGAAACTCAGTCTGAAGCGCAAGTACAACCCAGCATGAAGCTTGAAGGATGCAAATCAGAAACCGCAGAGGGAAAACCCTCATCAGAAACTACTCGTGCAAGAGGCTCACGCGGCCGAGGTCACCGTGGTCGATATCGTGGCAAAGGACGGCGTAACACATCTGATTCAAAACCAGGCAAAGGCAGACGAACTACGAACGCTCCGAGACGCCCATCTAATCCTACCCCACACGCCTAGCCAGCTTTGATATCCTTCCCCCGCCCCCTTTTTTTTTTTTTTTGCTTCACATTTTCGCGTTTAAATCATATGCATTCGACTTCTCTTTACGATATGAAACACGTACATCGCGAGATGGCAGGGACGTTTCCTATCTGCTTTTCCGGTTTTGATTCTGTTGTCCTTGGAGAGTATGATATTGCGGCATCTTAAGGGGTTTGTGACTACGACATGACGATTATCCGAACGGGGCAAACGAGTCCAAGAAAAAGAGGAAGTTAGACGAGAAGCATGAAAAGAGCACGACATAATGCATGTTTTAGAGTGGCGGCATCGATTTAAGGTAAGAAAAAGAATGAAAGGAAGCACTGAATACTGATGTCGAGGTGCTGTGCGGGAGCTGTCTCCGGAGCGACCGCTTTGCCTTGCCCATAGCTTTTTTCTGGAGCACGAGAGCTGTGGATGGTAACTGCAGTATAGACAGGCACTTTTGGGCGTGGTAAAATTTAGATGGTCCATACAGCAATAGACACTGATTTCTTTGGTTGTTCTATGGAAACGTTGAGGACCGTAACTCGAAACATAGATGATCTAAGTGTTACCCAGAGGGTCCCTTACAAAAACAACGCTTTTTTTAGGGTGACCCCCGAAACCCGCATGAGTGGCCCCGTTTCCTAGTGCCTCTTATCCTCGTTATGATCCTTCGATTAACGTCTCAGACCTGGGTGTCGTTTTCTTTACATGTTGTCTGCAAGGAAGCCAGACCAACTTGAACTCCTTGGCTGCATTCTCATCTTCCAAGCGGTTGGATTCCGTTTGTCGATCCGAGTAGGGCGTCTTATTGTCCGCCAGAGCCAGGGGCACCGCTGCGACCACCGCCACCCATCATGTTCCGGGCCATTTCGGCAATGTTGGGGTCATTCATGAGGGAGCCCATGTCGGGCATGCCACCGCCTTGGCTGAATCGGTCGGCCATCTCGCGGAGGCGGGGGTTACTCATCAGGTTTTGCATCATCTCGGGGTTCGACATGAGACTCTGTGCCATGTTGGCGAACATAGGGTTGCTCATGATGGAGCTGAGGTCGGGCATGCCGTTACCGCCGCCGCCGCCGCCGCCAAACATGCCTGCCAGGCTGCTCAGATCGGGCATGCCGCCGCCAGCTCCCGCGTTGGCCCCGGCGCCGACGCCAGCCGAAGCACCACGTGGGACAGGATTGCTGCTGTCGCGCTCCTCGGCCTCGAGCTCCTCGACGCGGCGCTTAGCTGTCTCAAACCCTTTCTTCATAGCATCCGAACCACCGCTGCCCTCGTATTCTATGCCTTGACGATAGGCCTCCATGCTGCCTCGTGCGTCCCCAAGGGCAAAGCGGGCAAGTCCCAGACGCGACCAGGCCTTGGTGTACTTGGGGTCGGCAGCAACAGCGGCCTCGGCATCGGCACGGGCGCTCTCGTGATCTCGGGCGGCGCTGTACGCGGCGGCGCGGTTCGACAGGAAGATGGCATTACCGGGGTGCAAGGCGAGGGCCTGTGAGTACAGGTCGATGGCGCGGGCGTAGTCCTTGGAGGTCATGGCCTTGTTGCCCTGGGCCTTGAGGTCCTCGGCACGGGCCTTCTCTTCGTCGGTAGGGAGCTTCGGGCTGCCAGTGCTGCCGGCGGCGGACGAAGAAGGGGCGCCACTTGAGGGCGCAGGCTTGGCGGACTTCAGCTTCTCGTACACGCCGTAGATCTGCATGAGGTTCTGCGACCCAATGGCGGCCTTCACCGCAGTCTTGTCGGTGGGGTCCACCTTAAAGCTCTCGGCGATGCAGTTGATGGCGACATCGATGCTGTCCTTGTCCTCCGAGGCCAGTGTCCCGTCATCGAGAGAGCTTGACAGAAAATCGCAGATGGCCAGCGCCAGACGTTGCTTTGATGTTGTGGCCTATTATCCATAGTACGGGGTTAGCTCGTTAGGACCTCCCGATATGATGCGAAGAGCAGCTTTCAGGATGGAAGACATACCATAGCTTACACCTACCCTGGTCCGGTGGATATGTAATTATACGGGGAACAAGCCGTATAGGATCGTAGCCAAGGGGGAAGGGGTCAGGGGGAAATCGCCGGGAAAAGCCCTCGGCAGAGGCGGCACGGCGTGTGGTGAACGAAGGTCTACCGCCACGAGAGAGAGGGAGAGACACAGAGAGAGAGAGAAGATGGAGGAGAGGCTGGAATAGGGATGAGATGGAGCTAGATAGAAACAGGGACAGGGAGAGATAGAGAGTTGAGATGTGATAGAGGTCGAGAGGCTGGAGGGGTTGAGAGGCTGCTTCTCGAAATTACTAGGTACAGCCTAACGAGGGGGCGGGGGCGGGTAGGCCCGGGTTGGTCAGGTCAGGAATCAACAGTAGGTACCTAAGGTAACAGGGGGTCCTGGGCACTGCCCAGGTGCCTGGCCCCTTGTATACAGTACCTACATAGTCGGGTAGGTGGGTGGGTGTATGGTGTAGACAGCCTGAGAGTTCTGGGAAATGGGAGTCCCTGTGAGGAAGGCGGTGAGCGTGGGGTAGAGTAGTGGGATGTTCTGCTGTATCCTTCCCCGTGCGACCCTAAACTCGCAATGGCTTAGTCCAGTACCTACCTACTCAATTAAGTAAGTATTGCACTACAGACATTTCATGGATAGAAGCCTAGACCTACAGAACCTACGTACTGTACCTACCTTTTACTTACCTACATAGTATATATGCAACAAGTTGAGTAAGATGACATGATCTGGCAGGTACTGTAGGTTCAAGACCATCAACTACGGCAGTGTAGTGATGAAGCCGGGAAGGAACAGGGCCCAGGGGCTGGGTGCTCCATGCCCCTGGAGGTATCTGTAGGTAAGATCAACGGCTCCGGGTCCGTGGTTCCGTCCGTAATTCTCCCTGTCCGGCTCCGGAGCTGATGCGGTTGAGTCAACCGGCGTGCAAACAGCCATCACTACCACTACCATTACCACCACCATTACATAACCTCACCGGGCGTCCTTCTTGATGCGGAAACTACATATGCTGAACTGTACTCCATGAGCGAGATTGCTGCTGAGTGATTGATTGACCGCCAGCTCAAAATTAAAGGTGAAATAAAATAAAGACATACAACGATGGCATCCTCGGCGTACACCAGGGAGCAGATCGGCCAGTTCTTGGATCACATCCAGCTCCCCGAGAAGTATCGCTATGCGCCGCCGTCCTATGAGCTACTGCGGGCGCTGCACACGCACATGCTGGCGGCGGTGCCCTACGAGAACCTGGCCATCCACTACAACCCGTCGCACGCCGTCGAGCTCGACCCCCAGCACCTGTTCTGCAAGATCGTGCTGAACAAGCGGGGCCGCGGCGGCTATTGCATGGAGAACGCCATCCTCTACAACCACATGCTCGTCGGGCTGGGCTTCGACGCGTACACCGTCGGCGTCCGGACCCGCCTGCGCGAGGGCGGCGTGCCGCGCGGCGACTTCCCCGGCTGGGTGCACATCGTGAGCATCGTCGAGCTCGAGGACGGCGCCCGGTACCACGTGGACATCGCCTTCGGCGGCGACTGCGCCACCCTGCCCATGCCGCTGGTCGACGGCCTCGTGCACCAGAACATCGGCGCCCAGCAGATCCGCCTCGTGCGCGACTGGGTCCCCACCCAGCTGAAGCGTACTGAGGAGTCCAAGCTCTGGATCTACGAGTACCGCAACGGGCCCGACCGGGAGTGGAACCCCTTCTACTGCTTCACCCTCGTCGAGTTCATGCCCAACGACTGGGAGGTCATCAACGTCTACGCCAGCACGAGCCCCAAGTCCTGGCAGACCAAGACTGTCATCGCCATCAAGTTCCTGCGTCGCCAGCGCGAGGAGGAGGACGGCAGTAGCAGTGGCGGCGGCGAGGAGATCTACGGCAAGCGCATGCTCGTCAACGACGTCGTCAAGGAGAATCTCGGCGGCAGGACCGCAGTCATCTACGAGTGCAAGACGGACGAAGAGAGGGTCGCCGCTTTAGAAAAGTATTTCGATATTCGGTTGACGGAGGAGGAGAGAAAGGGCATCAAGGGTTGGAGCACTGCGCTGTCATGAGCCTATAGTCGGGTTCTTTGCTCCAATGTCGTTTCTCAATTGCTTGCGACGTCGGGGGCTAGAACTGCTCATTAGAGAGCTACCTGAATAAATCTGGATTTAGAAATGCATGCCTTTAGGTTGTTTGCCAGTTGGAAGTATTAATAAACCTTGGAATGTCGCAGGGCAGACTTCCAGTTACCTTTTTCAGCATTTTTCACTTCGTAAGCCGGGAGACGACTAAATGCATTCAACAAACCGTCACTGGTATAAGTATAATTCTGTTCAAAATCATCTAGAGTATACCTTAACCCGGTCCAATACCGAAAGGCACCAATGACTTCTACAATACTCGAGTAAGGAGAGCACGAGGAGAACGGCGTTACGATTCGAGGAGTAGCGACCGTGGACATATTGTAGACAGATGAGATCACGTAGAACCTTCGATAAGGCTTCGATGGGTGTTCATCTTGGGTATCGTACGGGTTAATATTAACCCTTCAATTTGGAGCTTTTGATGATAGCAATGAGGCGCGACTTTGTCGAGAAGTGCATATGTATGTCAATTATTTCACCGCCTAGTGCAAGGCCCCTATACATCATCACGTCTCCTATTTTACATGACTTACGACATACTGGCGGTTAACGTCATGAAAAACTAGGATGAAAATTACTTTCAGTGAAGAGAGCAAGAGCATCCAAGCCTTGTGAGTGTCCTACCTCAATAACCAGGACATCGCGGATCAAATGGTCTCTTCTGGTTATCCATAGTGCAGATCATCTCATTTGCGAAAGCCCGCCACCGATCAAGGAGATCCGTCTGCCGAATCCCTTCATGCTGAGGATAGAAGCTCAGGTGACCAACTACGGCGCGCGTGTCGATCACAAATGGTCGCCGAAGGCGCCTTGGTATCGTCGCCGTGATGTCTTGTTCGTCGTCTTCTGCAATAGGCTGGGCATTTCTAATGTCATGTCCCCACAGTGCCACAAAGTTCAAGTTATATCGAACATACTGCGTGTCATAGAGCTGTTCAGCTCCAGGACCCAGATGATTTGAGTCAAAGAACTTTAGGGCGGCCGCGTCTGCTGATGAGTTAATACCCTGGGGGTAATCGATCTGCGTGCCGAAGTGGTATCGCCACATGGTGTTAAGTTCGAGATTTCGCAACAGGGAGTACTGTTGCTGTGCTGAGATCATCCAAGATTTCCACTGCCATACTTGGAGTCAGCAATTGCCCCCCCTGGCCTCTCTTCGGCGTGATGTAGAGGTATTCTGCATAATACAAAAAGAGCCATGAGGCATTATCAAAAACCCTGACAGGAGAGTTCTAATCTCCACGATAATTGGAATGCGAAGAGAAAGGCTTCTGAGATGAACTTACGGCAGCTCCATACATGAACTCATCACCATTGGTCGGAAGCGTCAGTTTGTCAATGCCCATCGGTGTTTTCAGCAGCGGATTCCCAATGTCCTCGAGTAGTAGCCACGGATGACCCTCGTAAGGGGGACCCGCGAATACATGCTTGGCCAAGACCTGCTCGGTGATCTTGCTAATTGTACCGTTTTCGTTGATCTTCGGGATTAGTTTCTTCGGGCAACGCTTGAAATCTGATGGACGCCAGAGCTGGGCTGCCAGGTGAGAAGGTTTGCTATTCGGGTCCGGGAGAAACGGGTGTATCGCGCCGGCATCGTAGTGTTTGAAGCCCGTCAATGGGCTGTTGATTAGGTTGGCTGAGACGGCGAAAGGATGAGGTTCCGCGATGCGTGTTGATACGAGCTGAGGGATCGTATCAGGGTGGATGAATACCTGCAGACAAGCCAATCAGCAAAGAAACTCCTTTTCTTCATCACCCAGTCTGTGAACTAGAGAAGTCTCTTTGCTTACAATATCGTCGTCGATCTTAACGTAGATTGTGTTGTCTTCGACGACGGGATCCCACATGCAAGCATAATTAGAGCCCTGGCACTCGCCTGGCATCACAATCTTGTATCGTTTCCTCTTCTGCACGAGCTCGTTCAGGTATGCGAGATCCTCGTCGATGTCGGTGTGTACCATGAACCATATCTCATCGAGATAGCCGCCATTCAGTGCGAGGTTCTGTTGCAGATAGCAGTCCAGGAAATCCACCGTCCTCTTGCGGCCGTAGAAGACCAGTGCCTTGATCGCAATGCCCTTGGGCTTCTTCCAACCCCCCGGTGGTGCGAAGCTTTGGAGAGCTAGATTTGACGGGTGGGCTCTGGGCGTGTAGTCGCCCTTGGCACCGACGGGCCAGGTGGTGCACTGCCCCGAGACCCTGGAAGGGACCGTGCCGGGTATAGGGATGACTGGTAGGCCGTGTTCGATGACATCGATGATCTCACCGCGCGCTGTCTCCCTAATCTCGCGGCGGGCTTCGAGCAGGAGCAGCGACACGCTGAAGGCGACAAGGGCCAGTATGCCCAGGTGGCGCAGGTCGTGGATGCGCCAGTGGAGAGACATGCACGGAAGACCTCCCCACCAATTCGCCTGAGGCTGGCGTGGCGTGCCCATGATGCCCTTCGTTGCCCCGTCGTGGTAGTAAAATGTATTTTGTGTGTGTGTGTGTGTGTGTGTGTGTGTGTGTGTGTGTGTGTTCTCTGTTCTTCTCGCTCGGACCAGACGAACTTATAGAGTTTCTCCCCGGGCGTCTACCATGTGTCTTATTCAAAGCTAGGCAAGATGTGAGTTGCGACTTCCAAAGGATGAGTTATCAAGTTTGGGCTGTGAGTTGTGAGGCGTGAGTTGCTGTCTCACTTGCCCGAGGCACACGCGTGGTATATGTTGTCTATTTTGGTATGTGGCAGGCACCTTCAAGTAAGAGAAAAGATAGCAGGACCAACAGTTAGAACCTGAGACTCTTTCAATCTTAAATTGCATCCTCCCTCAGCAGGCAGCCTTTGTTTCGCCTCGGGTGGTTCCTGCTGCAGCACACGTATGAACCATGCTTCTTCATCAGGGACCTTACCCAATCTGAGGTACATGTACCTTGCCTGGCTCGAGTAGCTCTTTGCCTCAATGTTCTACAGGTATCTAATTGTCTTTCAGCGTTCTTACTTCATTACTTACCTACTTACCTACGTGCAGGCGCGTCATGTTAGGTACCTACATGTAGGTAGGTATCCACGTGTCACAATATACCAACCCATCTTATCCTCCCTCGGAGAGTCTCGACAAGTACCTATGTAGGTAGTGATCAAGAATTACTTAAGTATACTGTACAGCAAGAGATCTTAGCCTCCTGTCGGTTCATACATGAAATTGGGCTCTTCGAAAAGGGAAGGGAATAATATCTCAGTAATACCATAGGAACAGAGACACAATTACAGTATGAGACATCCTCGCACTCCCCTGTTCTCTGAGGCCTCAAGTGGTATGTGCACCATTATACGTACTACCTACTATATGTAGGTAGGTACGCATAAGTCCTGTTCCACCTGTACACAGGGCTTCCAATGTAGTACTAGTAATTGCATCGAGGTCCTGTCCCTCTGGTACCTATCCAAGCTACGCCACTATGTGTAGTCTACATGGACGTCAATGCCCTCACGACTACGGAATATTTGCATGTAAGCATTACTTAATACGTAGTCATACAGCATCTACAACAGCTGCGAGAGGCAGTCAACAAACCCCCTGATACAAATGAAAACGGCGTGAGGAACTCAATGTAACACGAGCACAACTGCAACGGTGATAGTACGTAAGCACGTATGTGCAACTATCCGCGTACCCAATCATCTGAACACTCTAGTTAACCCTTCACAAGCTTGACTCGGAAGCTCTCTTGTGATACAAGGAATCCTTCAGCAGTACTCGGCCAAGCCAGAGCAATGGTGTCATGCTAGGAGGCAGTAAGACAGGTGGGATGAGAGCAATCTCATCGCTGGTGCCAGCCAGAACTGCATCTAAGAGAAGGCATGCGCGTGTAAAAAAATCCTACTATTACTCGATATGCCTATCTTCTCAGGCAGCATGTGTTCTATGTACTGGTATGTGTGCGCCTCTATTGAACTCCGCCGCAACATGCTCGTGAGCCCATGTCTATAGTAAAGCAATGGATTCTCCCAGTGCGCGCGCTTGCCTGTAAATACCTCACGCCGAGGACGAACCGGCTATTGATACAACTGTTACCCAAAACCAGACAAGGGAACATACAAAATTGTCGATCGTGTCTCATCATCATTCCTACGCTTAAAGAAATGCGTCATCAGCACCGCCCGCGCCCCGACGGTAGGATCGTGCTTGTGGTGGTGGTGAGTCTCGCGGTGAAGCGTCTCTACTTCGACCCTGACCCTGACCCTCGTTCCAGTTTCGTCGGCTGTCCTCGTGCGTAGCTTCCACCGCTGCTTTGTCGTCGCTCTCATCACTTCTTCTCCTCGGGGGGCTGCTCGTAATGCCTCTACCATACCTTGTCGTGAACTTCTCGTCGTCCGGTGAAAGCTCGTCATCGTAGTCGTCATCGAGATCATCCGAATCCCCATCATAGCGAGGGAGAGCCGGCATCGACTGCGAGTCCCCTGTTACGAGTCCTAGCCTCTCTTCTTCCGTCGCGTTCTTCACCCTAGTGCCCCGGTCCGAGTATCCTCGTGACCTCATCCCCTGGCGGAGTGGATGCTCGTGCATCGGCGGCAGCGCTGGATCCTGTACTTTGTCAGCTTGATGCCGACGGAATACATTTTGGAACGAGAACTGCCGACGTGCTGAGCGAGGCTGCTCCCCATGAGGTGGTGGCGTCGGTGGGACGAGCGAGGTGGTGCTACCACCTGGCTTTGGCGTTTCTGTGAACTGTATATGGCGATCACTGTTCTTCGATGAGAAGCTGGCCGCCCCGCCGTACTCGGTATTATGCGAGTCGACCGGTAATCCATATCGCAGTGGACCGACTTCGCCATCGTACTTTTGCTGAGGAACTGAGATCTGGCTCAATTGAACCGGATGCGTCTGACTCAACATCGACGCACTGCTGTTCAGCCTCTCTTGGTGAGGGAGCTCTGGTCGATGCACCAAAACACTGCGAGCGCGTTGGCGAATAGTGCCCGCTATGCTGGAGAGAACGCCTGGTGACATTTGCCTCTCCCTCTCCCTTTCTAGCTCCTCTAGCTCGTCGTCGCCTAGTAACCGCGTCCGACCGAGGGGGGGATGCGGCGTCTGGGCCGGACTAGGGCTCGTAAACGGACGGCTCCTGTTACTACCTATAGTCGTTCTCCTCCGCCGTAGCCCGTCCCACTCAAATTGCTCAGGCTGGCCGTCTTCGCTCAGTGTAGCTAGTCGCTCCATTTCCTTCTCTTCATGCAATCGCTTAAATTCCTCGTGTTCCATTCTGCTTCTTGCATTAGAAATATGTCGCAAGATTGCAGCAGTACCGCGTAAGGCGTCGGCCTTGGGCTCAGTTTCTGGCTGCTCTTGCTCGGCTATAGTCTGGATCTGATCCAAATCACCGGCGAAGACGGCAGTGTCAGGTACATCTTTGGCTGACTTCGACAATTGTAGTAGAACCACGCCGGAGCAGATGACTAAGAATCCGAATACAACAGTGATAATTTGAATTGCAGTTCCTTTGAAGCCCCTGAACAGGACGGCCGAGGTGATAATAGTCGTACTCGTGAAATAAACGTAGTACGTGGGTGTTACCATAGCCGCGTTGAATATGTTTAATGCTTTCTACATTCATGTCAAAAAGACTATCGGCAGAGGGAGGGTAACTTCTGCGGGGACTTACATTCAGGTATATGATTTCGGTCAAAAGAGTTCCTATTATGAAGACGAACAGGACGTAGAGAAACCAATGGTTGAACTGAGGAGTGCCGCCAATCTGCGCGACTATGGCTGCACCGAGACCCTGGGTAGCGACAACACTCAGCGCGCCAACCCAGCTACAAATGGAAATATAGGTAAACATGTTCTTCTTGCCGTATCGCGGTCCCGCCCACAGGGCAAGAAAAACAGCACCTATAATGATGACACCTGCGTACGATAGAAACCCAGGTGCTATGACGTAGTGTTGCATTTCCTGGATGTTGGCGACGGATGATTCCGTAGGAGCATTGAGCACGATGATGACGGCTCCCACAATGCAGAGAAAGCAGGCAACCTTGCCAATCAGACTGAGCCTTTCCTTCAAGAAGATGGCGGATAGGACGGTGGCCACCACGACAGATATAGCCCCGAGCGACGTGACTAGGATGGCGTCGGTAAAGGCGTATGCGACGAAGTTGAGGATCTCGCCCAGGATCATCAGGGTCATGCCAGACCACCACAGGGCATTTTTCAGATAGCCGTAACCCTCACCGGCAGCCTGTTGGTATTTTTCATTGGCCTTGAGCAAGCCTGTTTTCTTCAACACAAACGATGTCCCGATGAAGAGCCCCGAGCCGACGGCCAAGCTGATACCAATGGCCTTGTAGGCCGGGGGTCGAGATGCGTTGTCTGCACCTGTTGTACCCGTTTCGTTAGCGCGGGCGTATATTTGGTGCGCTGTGTCGAGGATACGAGCTGTGTGGTCCATGGTAGGCGTTGTGTTGAGAAGGCGTTGCGGGAAGCGGAGGAAGGTGACTAGGAGGAGGAGGAGGAGGACGACGACGACGACGACGACGCCGGGGGTCGTCTCCAGTCGCTATTGTAACAGCAATCGTCTTATCTGCTAAAATCGCCGTGATGCATAGATATACATATATATGGTTGGTCTTGTCAGGTCGTGGGATATTCGTGCGTTCAACAATCGCTGTAGTCCAAATTGCTCAACTCTCAGACCGTGCGATGTAATCTGGTATTGAGTGAATCCAGAAGCCGGTGGTTGCTTTGCTGGGCTCTCTTTCAGCTTCCCGTTCTGCCTCGTTTTGTTCTCTATTCCTAGGGCACCGTGGTTTGCTTTCCGGTTCTAATTATAATTGGGCGCTTAAAACGGGGTTGCAGCTGCAGTTGGTATTGGAGTCGTCGCCAGGCTCGCGTGTTGGACGGATTAGGAACATGAAACAAAACGTCACAAACGAAGAGGGATGCCGGTTGGGGTCTTTAAAAGGTCGGCTGGCGTTTGTTCGCTTGCCAAGGTGGCAGCGGCTGAGTGGTTGGTTGTCAGCCGCCGTCGTCGTTGCGCTTGTTGTTCTTGTTGTTACTGTCAGGATCGTGGAATTAGGTAGGTAGGTAGGGTCGTTTGCTACTTTGCTGGTGTGCTTCTGGAATATTGAGGTGTATGGACAAGGTATTCAGGTTAAGGGGTCGACGTGATCATCGATGTTGTCACAAGAAGACCTGGAAAACGAAGCTTGATCGACGAGAGGACCATGGTAGGTAAACCCCTTCGAGGATGCCTGCCCTGGTTAGCAGCTGTACCACGTCTACTTACCTACAAGTACGCAGGCGAGGCAGGCCGGTGCAGTGTTACACTAGGTACATCATCATTGGGGCGGAGCACCCTACCAGTTGTTCTTTAGTGGCCCTTCCAAGATCTGGATCCGTCGCTAGCGTGGGAGGTCCCCGCCCGTTCACCGAGAGACGAGATAGCCATTGGTGGGTTTTTTTACGGACTCGCTCTCGACCCCTGCCGTGGTCCATTCAGCAATCTGATCCACCCTCCTCTCCCGGATCTAGCAATACCTACAGTAGGTAACCAAGGGTAGCCACTGGATCCTCAGCTACTGCGTTAAGTCTAGACTTCCCTGTGAGATGGCTGGATTAGATGAATGATGAATACATCATCGTAGGTACCAGGGTACCTAGGTGTTCATTAGGGGGCACGTCCATGCAGCGTCGTTTCTATCATCATTACCAACCGGTGGCGTATCGATCTATGCTTCTTCTGTAAGTGCGATGTTCAACTCTTTCCGTAATTTTATCTATTTCATATGTCTCTCTTAGCTTGCTGGGGTGAAACGTCTGCAGCTCCACTATCCAGTATACTAGACTACTATGTAGTAGCGGATGAGTTAAGTGCAGCTGCTGATACAAGGCACGCATAGGATATTTAAAGAAATCTCACGATACATTGAATCAGCCAGTCTCAGTCTCGGTCTCAGACCTGTCCCAAAAACTAACAGCCAAGCTAGAACATAGAGTTGCGTGCATATAGAGCTAATTCTCTCCACTGCGTGTTTTTCTCTCCCTTATTGCCCTGCCCATGTAGTGTCTCGTGCAGTTTAGTTCACTCACTACCTGATCCTTTGGGATACCACGCTGCTTGCACCCCAGGCGCCACAGCCCAGCCGTTGCGTTGTATCCGGATCCCTGTGGTTTTGAGGGGTGATGTCATCGTACGCATACCAATACATATCTTAGCTCGTCTGGACCATAACCAATCGCCTGGAACGTTATGACGTTACGACGTTTGCCGAAACACCTTGACAAGTCGTACTACTCCTGGTCGGTTTGTTGCTTCTCAATGTAGTCGGACTGCCATTCGCTGCTGCAGCTCTACTATATTTACTATACGCAGTAGACGTGAAGGGCACCATTCCTCGTTTACACAAGCGCACATAGAGGACCCCCCCTTTTCACAAGCCCAAACAGATTGAATGGAACGCATGCATTCCTATCTGAGTATCTGAGAAACTTCATAATCTACGAGTGTTTCTTCCGCCGCTAAAATGCCTGCAACCACTAGGTAGTACAGCAAGGACATCAAAAGCCAGAGTTATCCCTTTGACTGCCGACTCAACAACAGTACAAAAAAAACCGGGGCGACCGACATCTATCACTGGATAAGCCAATCAGAGCATTTATTGAAGTATCCAACACCTACTCTCATTGGTCGACCCCGATATATGCATAAATTGCCCCGGTTTTTTTTGTATTGTTGTTGAGTCGGCAGTCAAAGGGATAGAGATATACGTTTGCTTCGGACCTGAACCGAATCGATGTCTCGCGTGTAGCGCCGGCGGGAAGGGGGTGTCCACAGAGGCCCACCTACCTAAAGGGGTAGGTAGGTAGACTAACCCCTTGACTCATTCTATACCTAGGTAGACTACATGTAACCATATGAAGTGTGTAAATTGATCTTCACCAAGAATGCGGCTAGAGTCTACAATACTGTCGTGTACTACAACTTCACAACTCGCAGGTTTCTGCCACCATGGCGTCCAGAAAGGGAGCAGGATAGGGTCTCAGCTCTTCGCTCAAGAGAATATAAATAGGCCATGAACGCGGTAAAGGGAGGCGGCAAGCTCTGTTCTGCATTACTTGAAGAGTAGGTCATGGTGGGTAGCTACATGTGGGTACCCAAGAGAGCGATGAGTGTACCTACTGTATTACACATCGCTCATGGCAGTGTACTACAGCAGTCGATGAACGCAAGTCTACATATCCTGAAGGGACGATGCTTAAGCCTCTTTCAATCTTTCAACAACTCCTCGTAGTCGGGGAGATCCCAATCCTTGACCTGCTCCTTCAACATCATGGCACCGATATTGATCCGGAAGAACGACGCAACAGCAGCAAAGAAATACATCAGGCTGATGCCAAACGCGGACGAGAGCAGCGAGAATCCCCAATCGGCACCCTCGCCGACCCCATGTTGTACTTGGTCCATGAAGGGCCGGAACTTCGCATCGTAAGACTCAAGAGCTTTGGCGATGTTGTCGCCGGCGTTGGACTGCCCAGTCTGCTTCGCCGTGCCTCTGCCGCAGTACTTCCCAATTTCGCCTGCGAGGATATACGCACCGACGATGCCCGAGGTGGTTCCCATGCCCGTATTCGCCGTGGGACACCAAGCGGCGTCGCCAACGAGAGCCACACGGCCGCGGAACCAGCGGTCGATCTTCACCATAGCCATGCGCTCGAGGTAAAAGTCGTTATCGGTGTTCATGGCCTTCAGAACGTTGTCCATCTCCCATCCCGCGCCCCGCAGCACCTCAGTCAGGGCCGCCTTCTCGGCCTTGATGTCTCCCCGGGGAACGTTCTGCAAGGCTTTGGTCTTGCAGCCGACGTATGCCTGCCAGCTGTCGGGATTCGACCTCCGGATCATCATCGCTCGGTTACGCGGCGCTATATAGACCGTGGCGAGGTATTCTTCACCCTCTTGCATCGGCCGAGGCATGTTGAAATAAGCGACGACGAAGCCTTCGAGTGGGCGCAGTCCGTCGTCGGCGCCATGTCCAAGCATCATCTTGCGCGTACGTGAGTTGACGCCATCAGCGCCGACCACTGTTAGTACCCGATGTTAGTATGTCCTGTTGCCCTCACAGTGAAACCCGGAGTTCGAGTCGCGCAGGAGACGCAGCATTAAATCGCAGGCAGAGGGATTGGAAATGAAACGAATTCTGATCTCACTCACCCAGATCGAAAGAATCGTGTTTGCCATCCGCAAAACGGACTGCAACTGAACTGCCTTTATCCTCGAACGTTTCAATGGAAGTTCCAAACACGAATTTGGTACCGTATTTGACCGCTGCATCGTGTAATATACGACAAAGATCCCCCCTCATGATCTCGAACTCGGTGGTGAAGTTCTGCACCCCCTGCCCTGGAGCGGTCGACGGGAAAAAGGCACGCCGTCGCCCTGATTTGTCGACAATCTGCATGCCTTTTTCTGGAGCCACCCGAGAGTCAAAAACTTCTTTCAAACCCATCCGCTTCATGACTTCTATCCCATGGCCTCGGAGATCTAGCTGGAGACCACTGTCTCGTAGATTGGAGTATCGCTCGACTACTGTGATATCGTGGCCTATTTTGGAGAGCCAGAAGGCGAGGGCGTTGCCGGCGATTCCGCCGCCACTAATGAGAACTTTGAGCGGAGGCATAGTGTTACTTGAACGCGTTGTTGAAACTCTGAGGAGATGGGAAGTATGTTGTCTGCTCTCACTTGCTGTTGTCCGCTTGTGTTGGTAATAAGACCTGCCTGATACCTGCAGAAGCGGGACAATCTGGCGGTAGACATAGGAGAATTTATAGCTTGCATGAAGACTACTGCTCATCTGCTCGTCTCGGTGTATTCAAATTATGGATTGTAACTTTCTCTGAATCGGAGCAGCTGCACTTGGGCTCTCGGCCGATATGACGGAATAGACCGTCAATTTACCGAAGGCCGTGCCATAACCCAAGCAATATTCGAAACCACACATCCCAATCGCAATTTCCAGCGTGGCTAGGAATCCAAATAGCACCTGGAAACCCACCTTGACTATACTATTCTGTGCTACTTGTCAACTCGCCTGGTTTCCCTCCCAGACAGGACAGTGTTCTATCTACTTAGGAATACATGGAGACAGAATGAGCGATCGTAACTACTCATACTGCAATATGTAAAATCGTTTTCTGTGCAAAATGACTTAGAGTAAGAAGCCGAGGCTAAATAGAGAAATGAGAGTCTGGATACGGCGCCGCGCAATTGTTTGTCTATGTCGTACAAGGTCGGCCTCTCAAATTGAGCGGCGAGGACAGAATACTATACAGTTCAACTACTAGTTACTACCATTCGTTAGAATTCGGGAAGAAAAAGTCCAACCCATACTCTAGCCCAAAGAAATCCTGGTCGCCATCTAGACTTGAAGATGTCACATTTCCATCATTCGGAGACAGCAACAAGGCAGCTCTCGCCCGCGCTTCCAGTATCTCATGACAAAGAACAAGGCTGTCTCTTGCATTTTTGGCCATGGTGAACTCGCATAAGGCGTCCTTGTCCGCTGCATCCGCCAGAGCGAGGACGATGCTCAGAAACATTGGGCCCTTTATGTTCGTTTCGCCCTGTCGAATACGCTCCCAGGACAGCGCAGTAATGTCAAGGACAGCTTGTTTGAGAAACTCCAGTTGCCTCGTACTGTTTTGAAACGTGCCATCATCGCGCTGAGCCTGAGCTTGTGCGAGAAGTTGAAAGGCGAGAGCAGCCGTTGCATATCTGAGCCCTTCACGATACATACCGCCGCCAGTAGCCATTAGCCGAGAAAAGGACTCATCGGGCACTGGAGAGATTATGGCGAGAGCTGTTTCTAAAACAACTTTTTGAGAGTAGTGGAATAAGGGGTTCGTACGTCCTTCGATGGCGAAGGGACAGTGAAGCGGGATCAAGAATCGGCGCACCAGATAATCACAGTAATTACGTTGAAACACAGTCACCCCGGCCACCCTATTGTCCGTTGCGAACTTGTTACAGGCCCGACAGGCATTTATGATTTCCGGACTAAGTGTGAGGACATCTGGATACGCTATTTCGGAGTGTAACCCGTTCAAAAGCTGCACAATCCGAAGGCGGCTTTGTAGAGAGTCGATGTGTAGAAGCTGTATCGCAGTCGAAGTGTATGTGCCTCTAGGATGCGGTTGAAGTGCTGTAGTTGACTCGTCAATTTCGTCGTCGTTATTATTCGAAGGAGGGTCGGTATCGAAGTCTTCAAGTGATATACGAGGTGGCATTGCAGAATCCAAGGATGACTGTACAAACAATTCGAGAATGGTATACCATAAGCGCCTGCGAACTTCAGCCTCCAGCAAGGACATGCTTGGGAGATGCTTGGGGTCTCGATGTAAACCTATTTGCATAGCGCTATGAACAAGAGAGCCCATGGACATCCACACGAGATCGCCTCCGATGGAAAATATCTGTCGGGCAAGCATCAGTAAACAATGAATCTGTAGCCCGTGGACATCTAAGCGGTCTTTCTCGAGAGGTCCTGATAGCCAAGCCTGGGTCGTATATATCCACTGTTGGACCTTGTTACGTAGCTCGCTATCCGGGCCGGCGTTACCGTCAAGACTCGATCCGATGCCGATAACAAGAAGAATTTTGAGCCGCTGTCCCGTGGTGACATTTTCCGGGTCTTCCCATACCCTTGAATATCCCGCCCAAAAGCTAGGCTCATGAAGTATCCGGTGCGCTGGCTCGAAACAGCGGAAGTAGGTTGTCACCAAAACATCTGCAATCGCACGGGGAGGTGGGTCGAGTGACGGCCTCGGTGACGAGAGACTTCTACTAGGTCTGTTGATCTTAAGGCTTTTTGCGATTCTCTTGCATTTCTTGTAGAGATCGTCAATTTCAGCGAGCAAAGCCTTCACCTCGCCACTTTGGAACGACGTACTTCCACCACCACAGGCAACCTCAAAGCACTTGTAAACTAACTGGAACTTCATAGAATTGTTAGCTAGGTATCTCCGAGAGAAGTAATCTGCGATCTACCTCTGGTGCTGTGCCCATCCAATCACTCCATCTCAGTAATCGCGTTTTCTTCAGACTTATCTCCGAGTCTCGAAGGCCGGCTTGGCGAGTAAGTATATGCCGTCCAGTTTCGGCAAGACCATGTATCTGGCTTGAGACTGATGTCTCCTCCAGCCTCCGCACTCGTTGCCTGAGATCCTGGAAATCCGAAGCTTGAGTATGGGTTGAGTTTAAAATCTCATTATGACTAGGGCCAACTGGACACTCGGCCTGCGGAGCTGAAGGAGGTATTGCGTATACCCTCGGAGCTGACGAATAATGTTCATGTCCCGGGGTGGATTCGTCTCCATTGACCACCCGTGTCAGAGGAAGAGGCGAAGTTCTCGGACTTGCGTTTACGGGCCTTTCGGTCCTTCCGGGGGAATGCGCCGGAATAGCGGTGGTTTCACTGCTCAATCGATATGTACAACGAGTGTTCGTGGAGACGCAGCGTGCGCAAGGACTAGCCCGATCACATTTGATCTTTCGACGCCGACAAGTAAGACACGATAAGGCGGGTCTCCTGCGTCGTCGGGGCGGTTCTTCCATGAACAAAGTACTCCCTCAAGGACTCGGCCGTATCGCAGTTCTAGCGAAACGATCTAAGGAGCCCAATTTCTTGGAAGTATGTAAAAGCGAGTAGAAGATAGTATAATCTCAGTCAGGTTCTAAATCCCGGTTGCCGAGCGCACGTACCGGACATATATGAATTTGCCGGCCCCAATCTCCGAATAAGCCGGTGCTTACGTAGTATATCTCATCTGCGCAGGGAATGGTATGCTTGCTACCGGAATAGGCTTAGATCTGGGCTGCAAAACTACGTGTAGTAGGTATCTTGCCGTGAATACCAGCGAGCTGGCTGCAAGGGCCATTATCAAACAGGGAGTGTATATTTCGTCAAGTTGTGCGAAGACCGAGACGTACAGCGTCAATGCAACGTATCCAGATGTTATTTCACCATACATTGGAAGAACTTATGCAAAAGACTAAGAGATGCTTTAGTCACTCAGGCAACTTCATTGGCTTAGCTCTCAAGTCAGTAAGCCGTCATAACCTTGTGTATTGTGACTTTCATTTCACGGGTCAAGTGACTCGATTGCCGTACCTTACTTAGGAGCATGACAATGTGCTTTAAACTTTCAGAAACACAATATTGTCAATAACACTGCCAGCTGTCCTAATTTCGAACTGGATCCCGTCAAGAGTTTTAGATACGAATGTAACACTGGTAGTGAGCTCATCCGCGGAAGTTACCCCATGATACTAGCGTAACCCAGACGAGCTACGATCCACGTTCCGAGAGCTACCCCGCAAGCTGCCGAGTTGGAGTAAGGTATTCCCCAGCCCCATCTCAAATATTTCATTGTCTGAACTCTTCATTGCATGGACTGCGTCCACCAAATGCCCGTTATTGAACGGAACCGAAATGGGTTGTGAATAGCTTGTGGACCTCTTTATCAATGGGATGGTTATCGTGTCGAGTCGTTGCAACACTAGCTTCCGCAGGTCGGCCTTCCGCATACCAGTACTCCTCCTGTGTCCTACGCACTCTCTATCCTTATAGTTCTTATTCCTTCGCTCCACCCATCGCATACTACATACGGACATTTACAGGGACAAGAACCGCCGCCAATATGTTACAAGGTTGCACATTCAAGAACGCGCTCGAAAAAAATGAGCGAGTTAGCATGGGGGTGTGGCAGACGCTGCCAGGCCAGAATATATCGAGAGTCCTTGCGCGCACGCCTGGCGTTGACTGGGTGCTTGTTGACTGTGAGCACGGGAATATCGACGACGCCGCGATGCACGAGGCAGTTCCGGCCATTGCTAGTTGTGGCGTTAGTCCGATAGTCCGGCTGCCCGATATGCAGGGTTGGATGATTAAAAGTCAGTAGTAGCGATATCTGATTATCGAAAATCATAGCTGACCAATTCACAGGAGCGCTTGACGCAGGCGCACACGGGGTGAGTTCTGGCTAGATAGGCCCGATTGTGAGGAGACGAACTGTTCCTAAAATCTTGACTGGGTTTCTAGGTCTTGATACCGCTTCTCCGTTCTGTCGAAGAGGCAAGAAAGATTGTTGCAGCAGCCAAATTCCCGCCACATGGCCAGCGCGGCCTTGGGTCACCGTTCGCGATGGAGCGTTTTAATCCAATTCCGACCATGACGGAATACCTACAGCAAGCAAACGAGACACTGCTGACCATTGTGCAAATTGAAACGCAAGAGGCACTAGACGCCGTAGAGGAGATTGCAGAGGTACCGGGAATTGATGTCTTATTCATCGGTCCCTTCGATTTGGGCAATAACATTGGACACCCGATCCTCGATGGTGTCATGAAGCCCGAGCTAGAACAGGCCATCGACCGCATTCTAGCAGCGACAATTAAAGCCGGCAAGAAGGCTGGCTTCTTCGCGAGTAGTGGAGAGCAAGCCAAGAAGTACGCCGATAAAGGCTTTCATATGGTCAATGCAGCCCTCGATACGTCGTTGCTGCAAGCTAGCCTAGAGCATTCCCTTGCCGTGGCTCACGGGCAGGTAGCACCGAAGGCTGTGGGACGATATTAGCGGATATATCAGTTCCGACTCTGGTACGGACGGTTCCTACATTACAGTGTTTAGTATGGTGGTGCCCATGTTAGGTAGGGTGTAGGGGCCTACCTATGATGCTCTCTCGACCTCGTCCATCTTGGCCATGACCTGCTCGGCAGTGAAACGATGCATGAGTCGTACTGCCTGGGAAACAGATTGCGGTCGCTCCTCAGGAGCAGACGACTTGCTGATGTGAATCTGCCAAGCTTATAGTTAGCAAGCAATATATCGTTTCTAGAATACATATAATTCGAAGCCATCCCGAGCTGGGATCAATCAACAATCAACAATCAACTTAGGGTCCTCCTTTCCAGATAACTGTATCCAGTAACGCACCACAGGGACATCAAAGTCGTAGAGCTCACACCATTGGGGCCCTGTTTCTGACTTGACAATATCGATTTCTTTGAATTGAAACGGCCGGGCATTCCATACATCAGACAAGACTGAGCGGGCGTTAGAGCACAAGCCGCAGTTTTGGCGTGTGAAGAGCGTGATCCTGCACGCTTGGAAGAGTCGGATCGTTGGCCGCATGGTTTGTGTTGACGTGCGATCTGTTTACGAGGCGAGCGACTCAACGATACATATATGATCCCCTCGCGTGAGAACGGGTGAACAGGACTGGGCAAGGTAGTGAGGAATCTTAAAAAGGGGTTACGAAATGAAAAATTGGTGAGGTCTCCTGTAATGGCTACAGATAATTGAGTATTTGCCCAGATGAGACTAGTGCCAGGCTGGATCTCTTAACAGGGTCTAAGAAAGGTATAGCCGGTTACCTACAATAGTTTAGTGCAGTTCAAGCTATCAGAGTCGTCCAAATCCCCCAGTTCTCATAGCAGCAATACAGTTGCGTCATAGGCTGCCGGCAATTGCCTGCACAGATACAGCACAGGGTAAGGTAACCAGTATTGTAGCATCATGGTGCCGAAAGAGGTAGGCGGTGGGAAATATTGGCCGGTATCTGACAGTCAGTGACCCTCTCAAGATTCCATGAAGTTCTCGAGCCCAGTGGTGCCGGCCGCCTCGTTTGCTACTAGTTGATTTAATCCTGCATTTGCATTTATTTATTTATTTACTACCAGTAGATAGTTACCGTGGGCACCTTGAACATCCTCTCATGCCATCTTATCTGTCACTTCCCAAGCCTCTCAGCTCCTCAGTAAGGTTACACAATAGTTACTGCCCACTCAGTTAAGCTTGACAGCTACTAGGTTAGGTGTACCTACCTAAGCTTTAGATACGCATCACCAAATACACTACGCTACTTCTTGCTTCCTTCACGTGCCAGACCATCGGCCCAGACCCCATCGGCAGACATGGCCCCGAGGTGTGTCCATCAGGGTTGCGGCAAGGAGTACAGCAACCCGGATGAAGTGTGCAGATACCATCCGGGACCCCCCGTCTTCCACGAAGGCCAGAAAGGTGACTTGAACCCCCTCTTAGCTACCTAGGTACTCAGTACTTACTCAACCCCCGAACACCACCTCCTACACCACTACCTGTCGTCTTGTCTGCATTTGCTGCTGTGTTCTTTCACTAACACAATGGCAATGCGACAATTGCCACAGGTTGGAAGTGTTGCAAGCCCCGCGTCCTCACCTTCGATGAGTTCCTCGAGATCCCTCCGTGCACCGAGGGCAAGCACAGCACCACCGACCATCCGCCCAAGATCGAGAAGAAGGAACAGGTCGCCGATGTAGCCCCGACTACCCAGTCGCTCTCCGACAAGCTGGCCGAGGCTGTGGCCTCGTCGTCAGCCTCGTCGTCCGTGCCCAGCCGCGCCCCTCTGGCGCCCCAGCCCGCACCTACCGCGCCTCCGCCTCCTCCCGAGTCCGAGGATGACGAGCCGCAGCTGGAGATCCCCGATGGCAAGCCCTGCAGGCGGAAAGGCTGTCACGCGACCTACAAGAAGGGCCAGCAGCGGTCCGACAACGAGAACTGCGTCCACCACCCAGGCGCGCCCATCTTCCACGAGGGCAGCAAGGGCTACAGCTGCTGCAAGCGTCGCGTGCTGGAGTTCGACCAGTTCATGAAGATCGAGGGCTGCAAGACGTCGCCTCGACACTTGTTCATCGGGTCCGGCCAAGACAAGACCAAGAAGAACCACCAAGGCGCCGGCGAGGAGCTGCTGGATACGGTGCGCCACGATTTCTACCAGACGCCTACCACGGTCATAGCGTCCTTCTTTCTGAAGAAGATCGACAGCACAAAAGCCACAGTCGAGTTTCATCCTACTACTCTGGAGCTGGACCTGCCAACGAATGAGCCAACACCGAAGCGCTACAAGGCGTCCGTCCCGCTGTTTGGTGAGATCGACACACAAAAGTCCACCTTTAAGATCCTCGGCACGAAGCTCGAGGTTAGCTTGTACAAGGCGGATGGCGCAAGCTGGCCAGTCCTCCGAAGCGACGACCAACGCACCGGAGAAATATTGCAGGTCGGCCGAGCCGGGCGCGTGTAGTAACTAACCGAATAAACCAAGAAAAATAAAGAATGAAAAAAATTGCCCACTTGTAACTGTTCCGCATATCCTTCAGCGTGGTATAGAGTGGCTACAGCTATGACTTGGCGGTGCACGTGCACACTAGGTATACTAGATGACTAGATTGCTGATGAAGAATCTTCCTTAGGATGAAAGCCGTTGAACATCTGTAAATGGGATCAATATGCAATGGCTGATTGTTCTGTGATGCCTCCTTCCTATAAGGACTGTAGCAAAGGGATGATGGAAGCTCTTATTGACTACTATAGTGGTATCGGTGCCATTGCTTCAACCCAGGTGTCCAGTATCTGCACCATAAGGAATAACGATGTGGCATTATTTATAGCGCATACAAATACGGTAGTCTCAAAACAACGCGAAGTACTCAAGAATCAATGTCTCTCCACGGTTAGATCGGCCTGGGCAATCAGTTTCAAACCTTTGGGGGCCTGGACCTCAGGTTCTGCCACGCTCCCGCCGTAGGCGAGGCGGAACAGTATATACTTGTCTTGGTAGTCCCCTAAAGTCAGCTTGCCATCTGGCCGCAGAATATGGGCTTGTGGATGACGCAAGGAGCGTGGAGTGGGTACACGCTTTTGATTTCTGAACATCGGACACTAGACGGACATATTAAGTGAGACAATGGTATATTTCAACCTGCTCAATTTGATACCTTCTCTTTTATTAAACTTTGTTCAGCAGCAATTTAATTTGTAGGGGTCTATCCAACCCGCCAAACTCCGTCATACCGACACAGCAGGTGCATGAATCGAATGATACTTTGACAGCTTTTGAAGATGATATTTCATATAAGACGACTTTTGTATTGTGAAACTTTGCCATATCCGGGAGGCGTATAACTATTTCCAAGGATAGGTAGGTACTTACCCGTACTTTTTATTGTTCTTCGCAAAGAACACAGCATCAACCGATTAGATCCAACACTTCAGTTGATGTCGTTAATGGGTCCGGCACAGCAGTCATTCCGACGACCGCTTGGTCATCCGCTATACAGACAAAACATGGCCACTGGCGCACGCGCTCATCATCGCCCATCTTTACCGCGAAGTATATTTCTGCCCAAGTTTCAGATCTGGTACACTATTTGCGTTGCTGTAGTTTGTACTTGTATCTTTTTCGATGGTGGTGCTATAATACCTATGATGTCAATTCCGGGGGTCTTGTATTCGACTACACAGTATGACTCAAACTACCCTAGAAGGGTTGCTGATAGAGAAGACAAATGCGCAGTACTGTGCGATGTGTCCGAGTGCGTTCTAGCTTTAGCCTTGGAGTAAAAATGGTGGAGCACTAAAGATTGAGGTCCTCGCTGCAACGTTGTCCATGTCGCCCATATAACGACATGAGATCTTCACGTTCACATAACTGGATCGTAAGAAGTACGTATACTTATACCACTAGCGTGACCGTCGAGACCAAGAATATACCCAAAGTACATGCTAATAACACGGTGAGTCTTTTGCGGAACTTTTCCATAGTGTATCTCGGGTCATCGCAAGATTTCATCGTCCTGCCGCAGTTAGCTCAGAGGCAGTGAGAGGATGGTATGGGTCGAGTCGGACCATTGAAAAGCCATTACGGAGAGAATAACGCTATGATTACAAGGAAGAAAAAGATTTAACATAGTGCTTCAAGATGGACCCTACCAAGCTTTGAAGCAAGCTGCGCGTAACACTGGCGCTGAGCCGTGTTGTGGTGTCCAGACAACTGACTCAATTCTTTCCCTTCAATTGTAGACAATAGCTACATAACGTGTAGCTGTTATTTTAACGACATTTGCAGCGCCGTAAAGGAAGATAGTATAATAAGGGGAAAAGAAAGGAAGACAATATGTCAAACAAGTTTAATAGATATAAAATCTAAAAGATAAAAACAGATCATGAACAAAAGGTAACTGTGGTCAGTATGGGGGTCGAACCCATGACCTTCGCATTACTTGATGCAGCGAGACACTGTATTAGTACGACGCTGTATCAGGTTGGTGTATATAATAGGTGTATAATAGAATAAGTCACTGCCACTAGAAAATCCTTTAGCACATCAGACGGCCCTATGATGAGTCAGTACTCCTTTCACCAACTCCGCCTAAATTTAGTAACCACTTCTAAAAGTCAAAAAGGCCCAAGGGCTACAAGGAGAGCGCGAGATTGTTGTACCACCACAATGAGTCAGGAGACGCCTATGTACCCAGTGTTCCCATTTTACACTCCGACACGCCGTCAGCCGCAAAGGGTTACTACTCCGCAAACTTTATCATCCGGTGTCCGGGAAGGGGATGGAAGGTCACGAGGTTTTACTGCACGACAGCGCAGAAAAATTCAACAAAACCTCATCAAACGTGTTGAACTTGAGAAACTCACGAGATGCTTGGGCCGAGTAAATTAATCTCTTAAGCCGAGGCGACGCCCTGCCTTCCCCCACATCAACAGGGCCATCGAAGCAGGAAGCTTAAGTCTGTCGCATGCCGAGAGGAAAAAAGTAAATGGACAAAATACTCAACATGGAAAGCGAGGGTGAAGACGAGCCTAAACGAGGGCAACTATGAAACTCCAACCTGGCACACCGACGACGCTCACTAATCGGCCCCCAGCGGTTCCATTGATTCTATGGACGTCGTACATGCACCTCCATGACTACATAAACAGACAGGCGCTGTCGCAAGAAGAGCTGGATCCTCTCTCCCTATTGGAAGATGTGTTCGAGTACCAAGAGCGATGGAACAAAATCAAAGCCACTGACGCCCCCGAGATATAAGTGCGAGAAGAATCTCGTGTTGTTACCAGTGGAGGGATGAAGTGCTGTAGAGTGTCACCAGAAAGACTCATGGGTTGATGCCCATGACATATTCCCCAAGGCGGCTATGGGACGTCACAAGCAGAAGAAAACTATGAAGAACTCATATAGTATGATAAGGGCCATTCTGTGGCAAGGGCATTATTGACTTGTTCTTCTAATAGCAATGAAAGTTAGTATTGTTTGTTATTTGTGTTTTACTCTATTCTCACCAACTTTGTCCTAAAGGATCTTGTTAAATAATTACGATGCACATGCTTCGGACAGGTACCTCAACATAGGCCTTGCCTCATACGTAATATCCTAGCTGTAAATTTGAACATGTTTCATTGTGGGTGCTAAAACATGGGACCAACTTATTCTTAGCGAACTGATCATTGAATCATACCCCGAGTGTGAGACGTTCCTGACTGTACCTCCAAATGAATTGCCTTGTTCGTTTAGCTGGCTACACCATCGCCAACTGCTCATTGGCCAGAACAGCCACTGTACATAGCTTTCAGTGTATGGACTCGTATTTCACAATGTAAATACCTACAGCTGGAGGCAAATCGAGAAAATAAAGACGGCTTCAGGGACGGTAGACATGACTGCACAGCTCGCAGCATCGCAGTCTTTACACTGGGGATGTACTTACTGAAGATTAACATCTCCCTTGCTGGTTGCTGTCACGGTTGTTGTGGGTAGCTTTTTAAAAAAATGCACCAGATGAGATCGCCGAGATCGATGGGTTTATTTGGCCCTGACCTCCGTAGAAAGTAGAATTATATGCACTGCGACATCCCTTTTGCCCCTCTTCTTACTCCGCACTCTATTGCCTGCCCCCCTTTCCCTGCCCCCTTTATCTGCTTGTGCGCAGATGATTGTATGTATGGCAAATGAAGATACTGATTTATATAACACCGGTTTGTTACTCACTCCAGTTGGTTAAAGCGTCGTACTAATACAGTGTCTCACTGCATCAAGTAATGCGAAGGTCATGGGTTCGACCCCCATACTGACCAGATTTCTTATTTCTTTTAAACTATTTTCTATTCTTGTCTCTGCATTAATCTTTTGTTTGCTGTGAAATACATTTGTTTTTTGTTTTAAATATTTTTTTGTTTTATATTTTTAATTTTATAATAAGTGCGTTTTAAAGATAAAGCGATTTTATTCATGATGAAAAAAAAGGCTAGCCCTTAAGGCTAGCCAAGAGTAATCTAAGTAGGCTGTGGGCGACCCACAAGCCACATGGTGGACTACAGGCGCGTATCGCTCGTGTTAGCAAGGGCCTTGTGGGGCCTAAAAAGGTCACGGAGCCGAAATGGTATCCAAAGGGATAGCCGGCGGGTGATACAGACGGCCAGGGGGTGGGCTAGCCACCAGGCCAGCCACACCTACCTAGCCACCCTAGCCACATGGCTAGCCCTGTATAGCCTGGCCATTCTGGCCAGCCGTAGCCTACCTGACTTACCAACCAACCATAATATCAACACCATACTAGACATTCTATTTCAGCAGCCCCTGTGCCCCTTGGAATATCGTGTCAGCTGGAGAAAAAATCAATAGTAATCAATACCCGATAACTATGATTCTTTTGTTTCGTCGGCTCCTACTTCTCCACTTCTGTTTTCCAGTGTTATGAACAAAGAAATCGACCTAATACAAAAGCGCACATCTAAACACCTTTGTTTGATCTAAAATTCCAATGGATTCGTTATGTATACTCAACAATGTAGACTTCCGAACTGTGTTTGCTCAGCACTATATATCAACCTGGGCGTGGGCAATCCTGCAAAGGCTTTGCACCAAACTCGTGCCCTGACTCTACAATTATCTATACTATTTCAAGATGGCTAGTAGTCCTAACGAAGAATCACGCTGCCCTGATCAGGTAGCTGCTAACGGCTCAAGTCTCGGACGATCTGAAAAGCCTCATAAGCTGAAATATGTTCAACCTTACGGGGTAGACGGCATCGAAGACTTAGAAGATTACTGCGAAAATGGTCTGCACCCAGTTGACATACTAGACATCCTGGATGAGAGGTTCGAGGTTTGCCACAAGCTCGGTAGCGGCGGGATAGCGACAGTCTGGCTGTGCTACGAGGCCTCTCAGAGAAGATGGAAAGCTATAAAGATAAATGCAGCATCGCGCTCGGCACAGGATAGCGCAGAGCTCAGAATTGGTCAGTTCTTTAAGGAACAAGAAATCACGACCCAGCAACTCGAGATGCATCACATTACCGTAGCAGAGGAGACTTTCTGGATCAACGGCCCCAATGGCAGGCATTTATGCTCCGTCCTTCCTGTTCTAGGCCCGACTCTCCAGCACTGGCGGGAGATGTACTTGGGATTAGACGCTCAACGGATTAATAAAGTCTGTTATGAGATCACGCAAGGTCTCGACTTCCTCCACGAGCAGGGAATTTGCCATGGGGATTTCCGACCGCAAAATATACTCATGCGGTTGGTAGACGGGGGCCTTGATCATCTCGATCCTGACGATTTATTTGAACTCGTCAGCCTTCCTCGTCGGCATAAGGTCCAAACCATGGATGGTGAGCACAGCCCAAACGCGCCAAGATGGGTAGTCGAGCCATTAAGATGGTTCGAACTGGAAAATTTAGTGTTGGATAGTGCTTCTATTGTTGATTTTGGAGAGGCCTTCAAAGCGACTGAGATCCCAGAATATTTGGGCATACCTCGCACATATGCTAGCCCCGAAGTTACATATGGTATGGAGTCCGTAGGAACGAAAAGTGACGTGTGGTCACTGGCCCTTACCCTACTCGAGATCCGGACGGGATTGAAGCTTTCTGAGATTCCTAATAGCCCATTAAATCGGATGGAGAGTTTTGCAGGGCCAATACCACCTCCTTATCGATCTCTGGCAGCAAAGGAGATATATCAGGACGAACTTCTCGAATACGAGACATACGGTGAGGAGGGGGTGCCAAGACCACAGCCTTTAAGTGATGAGATGCTAAACGGCGCACGGTCACTTACTGAACTCTTTTGGGGGGCGTCCCCAGAAAGGCAGGATACAGAGGATCTGTCCTCTTATGGGATTGAAGCCCAATTAGGACGAGAGATCTGGGGACAAGTACTCCTACCCAAGGAGCAAAACACAGGAGAAGAAGAGAATGCCACAAAGATGGTGCCGTATCGTATTCCTAAGCATGAAATCATGCTCCTTGCGGATCTTCTAAGAAGAATGCTGAAGTATAAACCGAGCGACAGGTTGAGCACATCTAACATACTTCGGCATCCCTGGTTCAAAATGGGATTGGAAGATGAACAATCCCATACAGAAGAGCTGTTTAAGCAAGAAGATCGATCTGGACAAGTCTTAGGTCCTAAGGGCGAGGGGCTACAGCCATCTGATGAAGAAGCATATTACACATTGAGGTCAAAGACAAGCATTAAAGACCTAGTCAATGCTAAGAACAGACACACTCAAGCACTTTCGGTACGACCTGAGCAGATGATCCTCTGTTTGATTACGTTCATTCCAATCCTCATATCCTTTATTGCGCTGTGGTGTTCTTGCTAGGGAAAAGAACTTGTGATGATGGGGAGGCTTGAATTTTTACTTGTCACGACGACAACTTCTGATCAAGGTGGATGCAAATACTAAATAATAGAAAATCTAATGACACAGGCCTTTTTCATATTATGTTGCTTGGCCTATTTCGTACACGTAAATCACTGCCGCCTGGTAATACTCGGGAACTGAGAATCTCTGGAGGAGAAATACACCACAACAGCCCACTTTATTCAGAAAATCTGTGTCTAGTCTTATAGTGTCGGCTAGAGATCTCATACTTCCTTCCATATTGTCTTTCTTGAGTTCTGCGTATGAATCGTCGTCTTCGACTAGCGTACGACCCTTACCTCGTATTTTGCTTTGATGTCTGTAGCCAGATTCGACGAGAGTATAATGAGCCACACACAAAGAAAGTACTAGATTCTTTCATCTCAGATACGATTGCGGTACAGCCTAATTTCCGCGTAAGAGCATAAAGGCACTGTCTCTGCTTTATATGGCAACTCGACGTTGTGTGAGGGGTTTGCCTCCCAGTTATTGTGCACTCACTTTGCAAATGTCATCCTACATGCAATATGAATCCAATATGAGCAGCCAAAGTAACCATAACCTTGAATGGAATCCAGCTCCTGGTGCGCGCTTGCCCCTGGGACCGCGCGGATCAACCATAAGAAGTACAGCAAGTTTTGGTGCAGGTACACATGACGACCCACGTGTAAGTCCAGCTTGACATGAACCCCAAATCAGGCCGGCTGAAACAGTAATAGATCTTATACAGGTGCGGCGTCCAGTTTGAAGGCGATGAGTTAGACGAGTTTAATAAGTTCGCGGGAGAGTTATGTAGAACCTTAGGTTTTACACACATCTGGATTAGGTAAACCTACCCAGAATCTAGCTCTCGTGAATCTGTCTAACAAGTTTCCTACTTATCTAGGGCTCTTGTTCATGACTGGAAGACTAAGCGCAACACCATAACTGCTCGAAAGACAGGTGGAATTCAGAAGGGAGAGGATCATCACATTACGGTTTACCTAGGAGATAAGCCGGATTGGATCAACGCTCATGGGGATATATATGTAGATACAAGAAGAGTTGGCAACGGGAAGAACTTGATGCCGATCGGCTTGACGAGAACAGAAAACATGAAGCTACAAGAGGACAAACCACCACGGAACCCCAGATTATATGTATGGACCGAAAAAGACACTGGGCGCACTACAGAAAAACATGATATCGCGATGGCATCAAGAAACTGGAGGAATAATATGGCTATGTAAAGTCGCTTGACCCTTTTCACATTGTAACTAATAATTGCTCAATTTGCGGTAATAACCCCGTCGGGTTCCATGTGATAACATAGACACGAAATACCAATAAGTGATATGTGTGATACTTTAAAGTGGTACGCGTTTTGTAGAATTCAATGGCTTCCAGGGAATCAAGTCATTAGCTATTTCTTTTCCTTTGAAATCAGCTTCACGGCTTGCTTCTCTAGATTAATCGACTATTAACATTGTATTGTTATAATTACGGGGCTACCCTACAAGGTATGTTGGGAAGCCGATCATGTTCAAACTTTATCATACCAATTCACTATCTTCGTTACTTTAGACTCAACGGCTACCGTGGTTAGTTTGTTCGCATGCCATTGCTGTCAGCATGAACTGAGTAACGCCTTGTTCATTTCCCATTCACAGATATGAGGAGTGCTCTGTGATGATACCATAGGCAACCTTATTCTACTCTATCGTCCGGTAATTGGCGGGGTGCTCGAAAATTGAGCGAGTTGAATGGTAAGTCAATTACGCCGATCAAGCGCTCAGCAACCCGGAAAGTTAGATGGCGATGATTAGGCTCTAGTATTGGACTCACTTCAGCTTTCATTGCTACTGACACCCCTACTTATGTGTTATGTGACTGCGTAGGATATTTATTCACTCTGGGACAGAACATCTGATAGAGTTTCTTAATATGTCAATGTTGTAAACCAGCGGACAGGAGAAAGTAGCCTGCAATTCCATGGAATTGTGTTCTTACCACTCTACAATTAGTACCGGTTATATAAATAAACCTCTCCTTATTTATTTAAGCGGTTCAGGATAATCCCGAGGTCTTCAACGCAGGACCTCTTAGGCAGCCTTGATTACATATCCTTCAGCTGCAATTTTTATTCGTAGTATATCTGTCAAGTGTACTTTTACTTCTCACTCTTTCTTCTGGACTCGCTACTAACTTGCGTGTAGAGAAATCCTCACTCTGTCACATCAAGACTCAGTCTGTTGACTAGTTGACCTTCTCGCCGTCCTACATATTTCGAGTAATACCATGGCGCCATTTGGCCTCCAAGGTCTACCTGTGGGAGTTAAGCCTCCAATTACCTCCAATAGTGTGACAAATTTCGACCCAGAGATAGTGCAAAGTGATGCCCTAAGCACTCGAATCGTGGTTCATAGTCGCTTTCCGCAGCTCGTGCAGCGATTCATAGAGCACAAGAAGCTCCATGGTAGCAGCGTTGAGAAAGCGTTCTATACCGCAGCATGGACATGGCAGCAACAAGTTTCTCGCCTGGTAGAGAAGCGTAGCCTGGTATTCAGTATGTCCACACCGAAGTCATTGCTTACCTTTGTAGTTATCTGAAAACTCCTAACTAAATCCGGGAGCATACATCAGGAGCATAATAATCATTTAAAAGAGTAATTACTGACTCCAGCGAGCATAGTGAATGCGAGTGACTTTACCGTGTTGCGGGATGGTCAACGCATCGGGAGTGCGTACATGGAGTGGGACCGTGTTGGAACAGAGGAGGAGAAACACAACAGGCACCTGTTCCTAAAAGATTACCTCAGCTATGATGAGATAATGCTTAGTAGCTTGATGGGCGTGAGTGGGCCAAGTTTCTTCATAAATGATGGGAGAAGGGATAATAGGGGGCGCCCGGGCAAGGCGGGCGAGTTCGAACCGCGCGGCGTCATTATCGGACTCGTCGGTGCCCGTTTTGAAAGAGAGGATAGAATGGACTCAGCGTACATTTTACAGGACAATGGCAACCCGAGGCAGCACCCTGAACTAAGGGGTATATTCTTCGAATTCTTTGATCAAAGGAAAAGCCCGGGGTTGGCTTTCGATGAAGCCGTTTACAAGGCGCGTATTCGCGTTTCTGCTGACGTCTTGTTTCTCGAGGCAAGCCGAAGGGCCAAGGCAGCAGGGATGAAGGCCTACGTTTACGTGGTTGGCCTCGGTCTTGGAGTCTGGGGCTGGCAAGGTTCGGTCAACCAGTCCTTGCTTTACGTTGAGGCATTCGTCGAATCCCTGCATCAGCTTGGTGATGGCCTTTCCCACATAGCGACTGTGGAATTTGCGTGGATCAAAGAGGTTTTGGGCTTCACACAGCGCTCGATGACCTTCGGTGCCTCCCAATCTGTTATTGACGTCAGGTTCTCGCGACGTAACCCTGCAGAGAAACTCCGCGGCTCCGACGAAAATCATCTTCTTGTCCTAAGCTATGCTTGGGATGGAAATGCATTTCCTGGAAACGAATATTGGCTCGGTTCTCTTGCGGGCTCGGGAGACCCCGCAGCTGCCTGCATGTCGACGATCAGTGAGCTTCATAACCCCATGGTTAATCCTGGGTTCCTCGATCGTATAGAGATCCTCGATGGGTAGACAGCAGATCTAACGGAGTAAAATATACCGATTTGAGACTTCGAGAGAAGCGGTTACTAAGATCTTGATGAGATGACTACCAGCATTTTACTCACATCAGTCGAGGCGAATGGACTCGAGATCCAATCCAGTCTCAGATCAAGCCATTAATGAACGGTTTTATTGTCTTCCATCTGATTTGAGTAAGCAAATAAACCTTTACGCCGAGCCCTTCTTCATATGATGTGGAATTCATCGTCTAGCCCCTCTCGTCGTACTGTTCAGCTTGCATCCGCAATCTCTTTGCCTTTCCGCAAAAGCTTACAACTGCACTTTCAAGTACTCTAAAAGCCCCATCCTCCTGTACATGTTCCCTTTGTTGTTGTCTACAACGGCAGCGGCAGCGTGGGCGCCCCCCATTGTTGGGTCCGGGAACATCCTGAATGGTTTCTTGCCACGGGGGAACCTCGCAAGCTCGACTAGCGCGTCTGCAACAATCCGAGGATCCGCATCGGGAGGGACTAAAGCCGCCGTACCGGTCATTGTCCGTTCACCGAGGCCTTTCGTCGGCCCGTCCTCGTATTCCTGCGCGACGTCCGGGCGGCCCGGGCGCACCGCATCGAGGAAGTGGTTTGTGCCCCTGGTGAAGACTCCCGGGCTCACTATCGTCGTCTCGATACCCCAGGCCGTCAGCTCAACCGCGTAGCTCTGTGCAAGACTATCCTGCGCTGCCTTCGCCGCGAAATAGGCTCCTAGAAAAGGGCTGTTGGCGCCGTATGTCGACGAGCTTCCAACCCAGACGACGTGCCCCTGGCGCGCGTGACGCATGTGTGGTAGAACTGCCATGTTCAGCCGATGAGAGCCCACTACGTTGACATCGTAGAGTCGCAGGTACTGCTCCGCCGTGAAGCTCTCTGCAGGGCCGTAGTTCATGTGCCCTGCGTTGTGTACGACGACATCGATGCGACCTGATACGTCGAGGATGTGCTTTACAGCAGCGTCAACTGACTCTTGAGACAAGAGATCGAGGGTCACAGTGCGGAGGTCGACATTATACTCGTGCGCAAATTCCGCGGCCTCCTTTTCGTATGTGGAAGTGTTCCCGTCGTGCGAGTACATGCCCGCGAATACGGTGTGGCCCTCCTTGGCTAGAGCGCGGGCGGAGAGGGCGCCAAAACCCGTCGAGGCTCCGGTGATGAGGTAAATTTGCGACATTGAATATTATGTCTATTGTTGTGTTGATTATAGAATTGTGGTTTACGGCTTCTGCTTCTATCTTCGAGCTCGCCCCTAAGTAGCTGCGCCTGAATGCGAGGGCTATCTTTTATATTCATACACATGGTGTCCTACCTGTCATAGGAGCGAGGATGGAAGTGCGGTGATTGAAACTAGTGTTCATGTCAAAACATATGGTATGGTGGCCTTCGTCGTGAATATTTTGCTCCTGTTGGGAGCATGATCGGGATTACAGAGTCATATTGCTCCAAGCTCCGAGTCGGATTTACCAGGTCCGACCAGGAAGCACATACAAACGCTAGTCTTTTGAGGAGGCAACGGGTTCTTAACTGAGTTTCAAAGCCGAGTTGTTAAGTTACTCGGAGAGCCGGTTTGCTTGTGGCCTGCCATGCCATGCTAACACGGCATTCTAGATCCGGACGGATTTAGCGCGTGTTCAAAGCCCCCCTTATAAGGCTTATACCATGCGCGTATCCGGAATATGTGTCGATGTTAGTCGTACACAAAGTGGTTCTTTTCCATTCTCCAATCTCTCTCTACCCGGCGTGGGAGTCATCATATTTTCGCAACCAAGGGTTTCGTCAACCGTTAGTATGGGAATAGCAAGCCCCTTCTCTTCCGCTACTGCTATCCCCGACGAAGAACACGATATATTATGGCATCCGCCTTTCCGCGCAAGCGAATGGAGTAACTGGAGAATCTAGAGTTGCACAGTCAGGCCCAGTCAGCGCATTGCAGCTCTACGTACACGTGCGCGGCCATTACCGGCGACAATCTTCGTGATGCTGCGTGCGGCGGGCTGTTCCTGCGTGGTAGTTGTGTGTTGCAATGTCTACCGCGGCTATTCTAACTAATCCGGAGAGAGGGAAGAATCAGGGATTCCGGGGGCTTGCGACGCTCATGACCGAGGTAAACTAACATATCGGGGAAATAAAACGAAAGTCTTGCGTCCCCATGTAAGTCACCTACCTACTTGGGATCTGGTTAACAAAAACCAAAAAAAACCATGTGCCTTGGGTCGGTAGATATTGCAAACTTCTAGGTATTCTTTGTGTAGGGCATTGATTCTGCGGTTACTACCTCCTATGTTTTGAAGCAATCTATTATTACAGCAATTGAGTGACCCCGCGATAAGCCCCGTGGGTGTGTTGCCCTACCGGGCGTGTACTTACAGGTAGAGGATCCATCCAAATGTGCACCTCCGGCCAATCAGAATCTGCCCAAAACGGATTTCCTTGAGTAGAGGACCTGGTGGGCGGGTATGGTGGGGAGGATTGGCTGCGTTACCCGAGATTGGCCGAGCGGTAACACTAGGTAGAGGGGGCTGCTGGAGGAATGTTTCCTGTGGAGGGGTTTTTCGGTTAGGTAAGTACTTTCAGTACCTAGGCCAGGGAATGTAGGTACACTACAGCAGCCCAGTAGCAGCTGCTGTACAGACGCACGCATGCAAGTACCTACTTGGCAGGCAAGAAGTTACAATGCATGGCCTCGAGCCTCCCATTTAGCTGAGTCGGTTCTCCGACGTCAGGATTTTTCCCGTTGACCATACATGTACATTCAATCAATCAATCAATCAATCAAGCAGGCAGGCAGGCAGGCAAGTAATCGCTTGTGCATCATCCCAACGCCCAACCAACGCGACACAGGCCGTCGTCTCTCCATCAGCGACTTTCCGTCTGTCGGCGCTGGTCGCTGTTTTCACACACTTTCTCCAAGGTTAAACATATACCTTAGGTGGATATATGTATATGCGCCTTTGAGAGGATGCACGCCGCCACCGCTTGACATTGATTTCGTTTGGCTCAACCGAAATTTGACGAACGACGACACCTCCAGCAGTCACTTGAGCGGTTCTGGCTCCTTGCCCGTTTCCATAGCGTCCTTCCTATTAGGAAGTCCCAAGGAACCATTAAGCACCCGACACAGACGACCTGTGCAACCGAAACCTCGATCGATCTCCCGGCGCGCTAGCACTGCTACATACACTCAACACTACGCGAATATGCCTTCTTCACAACGGCCTTTCTTCCTGTCCTCTTTGCTAGCCGCCTTTCGGCAGCAACCGCCCTCCTTATCCGCCTCGCCCCAACCCAACAAGCACTCACATCCTCACGCCACCGCACAGTCATCCGCCGCCAGCGCATCATACGGCTCATCTTCGTCCACCTCGCAGGCGCGGTCCATCTCTTCTGCATCACCTTCTCATCCTCAAACCTCAACGCAGACGACACCGTCTCCCCCGCCCCCGCGGACGGGCGGCAGCGGCAGTGTAATGAATCAACTACCGGGGCTGCACTCGCCGCGCCCCATATCGGGAGCAGGCGGACGATCCAGCACATCGGGTCACCGGCGTGGCAGTGATAGTAGCAGCGAGGGTTTCCGCGATGTCCTGGGTGCTGACAAGTGGTATATCGGCGGCCGGACAGCTGGCGGTGAGGAGAAATTCTTCAAGCTCGGCGTCGTGAAGCGTGTGCGTAGCCAGGACCGACTCAGCCTAGACCGCTTGAGTCTGTAATACGTCTGTCCATATTTAGAAGGAGTAGACATTTAAAAGTCCATGGATGAAGAAAGCCAGGTCAGGGTTTGGATATCCATTGCACGCGTCGCAGGTGGGGAAGGGCACTTCCGATCCTTTTCATGAGGGCATGTGGGGACTGCTTCAGGAAGAGACTACTCGGCAATAGTAGATGCGTGGTGCGATCAACCCGATTAAAGAACGATAGTAACGTCAACATACAGGGATGAACTTGGCTACACAGGTTAGGTCATGAGGGACAGGGGGGCACTGAGGCATAGAGTTCTCTGGTTCTTCTTCAACGGCAAACTGGATATGGCGCAATTTTGTTTACAACGGAGTGGCGTTTATAAGGTCAGGGCCGGAAGATGCATGAAGAAAAGCAATTTTTCTCCGCGGAAAGTGGGTGGGATCTGTAATGAGTGCCATCCCAATTCCTTGCGGACATGTCATATACATATAAATCATACATCAATGGCGCTGTGGTATCAGCATCTGAACACACCGTGCTATCCTTTGCATTACGGAAATTTGGCATGGGCTTGAACTGAGACTCCTCAGGGTTTTCAACTCGCTTGAGCGTTACGGGCGTCATGAATTCAGCCATTCTTGAGTCACCTCTCCTACTACTGTCTTTTAGGTGACTGAACTTCGGAAGACCTTGCGGTGTAATACCAAATGTAGTGGCTGACGTCAATGGAACGGCAGTAAGAGCAACTAAATACGGATTCTATCCGGTGTTCACAACTCTGCCGACTCGTTAACTACCACATAAACCTCTGCACCCGTCCCTCGTCCTGTAGCGTGCCGTCCGGTGCCCGCCAGTAGAACGGCCGCGTCACGAATACATACATGGTGGCTGCGTTTATGAGCACGAACCAAGCCGTCTCAAGTAATAGTACGTAAACGGAATCAATGCGAGGCTTTCCGCTTTGTGTAGACAGCCTCGATTCTTTGGTGTCGCTAACTCTAACTGGCATCTGGGATGGCGCAGATGGAGACGATATGGAAGTAGTGGGCACGAGGAGGCGCCAGAAGACCCATGGCAGGATGAAGTACCGCGGTTCCACGAGCGGTGCGGTCATTAGCGAGAGCGTGGTGGCCAGGAGAAGCATTAACACAGTCGACGTGGGTGGTGATGGCAGCTCAGCTTCGGCCTCCGTTTGTGCAGATGCTTCTTTGCCTGTTTCTGAACGGGATGAAGGTGTGTTTGGCGGGGTAGTCATGAAGGGCGATTGTACCCAATTCTCTTGGGCTGGCCGGGATGCTTCGGAGCCTTGCAAGGCAACCCAGCATAGCCATGCGCAGAGGACATAGACGGGCGCCAAAGCGTAGCGGATCCACCAGGCTCTCAGAATGCTGTACCGGAAGACGTAGAAAACGTAGTGTCGGTTGTCGGCGAGCGTAAAGGGGTGGATTATCGTGTTGAAACGTACTATGAAGAGTGAGATGGCTAGGGCACCATAGATTACCAGGACCGCTACTGCATGGTTGATTGAAAATAAACCTTGAAATGATTTTTGGCGAATGTGGGATGTTAGCTTCTGGTACGATGCAATCACTGAATTGAGTAGGTAAGGGATGAACAGAGGTACGGAGAAAAAGGCGAAGAAAGGCCATATGTAGAGTAGTTGCGCGACGTGTATAGTAGCGACGTGGTTGGATTTATCACCTATATCGAGTTAGTATGGGCAGGTACTCCGTACGCAAGAATCTCGAGCTCACCCAATACAACGCCACCGTTCCAAACCACGAAGGCGACAAACGCGGCGAGTACGACTCCGTGCGGCCACAGGAACCTACGCAACACTGTGGGAAGGTTACACGTTGCGGCAATGCCGATGCTGAGTATGCAAAGAATGACATCTACCCTTGTTAGTAAGTCTCTCAAGGGGAGACTACCAGAACATACCAATAGGCTGCGCGAGGCTTAGGGAGACATCGTGTATATCCCCGAGTGAATATCTCCAGGCATAAAATCCGATCTGTTCGGACGTAGTTTGAAACGGTGGAGTTTCTACAGGCTCAGGGTTGAGCGTCTTGATAGCATGGATGACCTCTAACCCACCCATAAAGACAACAACCCAGAATATGTTGGTTTGTCTGAAGGCAAGGGTAATGATACCAAGAGCGAGGCAGTAGACATCGTTCAGCAACGATGGCTGCTTCGTGCCTACTCTTGTAAGATGGTTCGTATACGCGAGCAGTACTATGAGTGTAGAGGAAGGATCTGTGTAGTACAGTCCTGAGAAGAAAAATAGCACCGGGAAGAGGCCGATATTGATCGCCGTCACAATATCGCGAACTGTAACCTGGCGCTCGATGTCCGGCTTCCCGGAGGGTTGGGCTAAGCGTGCTCTGCAAACGAGGACGAAGACTGAGATGCAGGAAACCACAACAACATTGAAGCTTCGAAGATTATAAACGGAGCATGGAAGTCGCAGGAGCTGGTTGAAGATGATAGTTGAGATATATCTAGTCAAATAAGTTATTGTGGACTAAGTGGTGTTACGGTAACTGAAACTCACAGGCCGGGCGGTGTAGTGATCTTATCATCCCACTCAAGGTATCTGCCCTGACAGTAGACCTGGGCCTGGGGGATGTGAAATACCTCATCCTAGTGAAGCAATTGTCAGCTTACGAGAATACAGGATATGAGTTTGGAGATGCGTACCAGGTATGGCTCCGACAGGTGTTTAGTAACGGCCAAAAGCCATGACAACGCCAAAGGGGCCACGCATGATAGTGTAATTGAAATCCCAAGGAGAGAACCTCTTATTTGTGAGGGTCTAGTGAGTAAGTATGCAACAATGAATAAGACCGAGGAACGTATAAGCCAAGTCCCTGGTGACGGCTCACTAGGAGCAATACTGGCGCTCATATTTGACACATCAGCGGTTGTTTGGTGTTGATGAAAAGTGGACAAGACTTGTGAATCTAAGTCCTAGGACTCATTTCGTGTTTTTCATTATTTGGGTAAGAGAGGATGAGAAAATCATCTTGATGTCAAGACGATGCACTGGGAGCATGTTTGCTACCGTGCAAGCCAATTTGTTCCAAATCGAGTAAGACGACAGCGAAGCATAAAGTAAGTAATAACCGGGGGTTACCGGATTACTGGGGCTGACAGACCCGGGGACAGCTGTCTAAGCCATTATTGCAAGGAAGCCTGCAGCTGTCATGGACATCACCTCGATTCCGGTATTGGCCCCAAGCCACTCGAGCCGTTTGCGTCTCTCCCTCACGCCAATCAGCCAGTCACTCTTTCACCGCCGGCCATTGAGGGCTGCAGAGCCCAAGCTCCCACCACCACCACCATGGCACTCCCACGTGCCATCACCAAGCGGGCGCTTTTGTCTGCCGCTACTCCGGCAGTAGCCACACGACAAGCTCCGAGACAGCTACCGCGGGCTCTGGCGTCTAAACGCGCCGCTTCGACGCTGACCTCGACGACGACGGCGCCACCCGTGGGATCCCGAGTGCGAGCGGCGTTGTTGGTCACGACTGCGGCTTTGTCTGGTGTTGCCATCTACATCTACACCACCGATACCCGCGCCTTCTTCCACCGTTATGTCGTCCCGCCGCTGCTCCGATTCGTTTACCCGGATGCCGAAGAAGCGCACAATGCTGCCGTCTCCTCTATGAAAAATCTCTACAGCTTCGACCTGCACCCGCGGGAAAGAGCCTCGATGATAGCTGGTAATGGTGGTCCTGATATCTCGGTCTCGGTCTTCGGCACGCATCTCGCCAATCCAATCGCCATCTCCGCGGGGCTGGACAAGCACGCCGAAATCCCGGACGCGCTCTTTGCTCTTGGTCCCTCCATCGTTGAAGTGGGAGGTTGTACGCCACGACCTCAAGAAGGCAACCCGAAGCCACGCATGTTCCGCATCCCCGGTATCGACGGTCTTATCAACCGATATGGCCTCAACTCACGCGGCGCCGATAATATGGCAATGCGATTGAGAGAGAGGGTGCGGAGGTTTGGAAGGACTCTTGGGTTGGATGAGTCGAGTGTTCTGAATGGTGAAGCTGGCGTACCGCCGGGGAGCTTATTACCTGGCCGGCTGTTACTGGTTCAGATTGCGAAGAACAAGGAGACCGACGAGAACAACGTCGACGCTGTCGCCAAGGATTACGTCTATTGCGTTCAACAGCTCGGGCGCTATGCAGACGTATTGGTGGTCAACGTGAGCAGTCCCAACACGCCGGGTCTGCGCAACCTCCAGGCCGTCGAGCCCCTAACGAAGCTGCTGAGCGCCGTAGTTGACGAGGCGCGAAAGACGGATAGGAAAGTTAAGCCTAAAGTCATGGTCAAGGTCTCGCCGGACGAGGATGAAGACAGCCAGATGGAAGGGATCGTACAGGCGGTGTGGTCAAGCGGCGTCGACGGGGTTATCGTGGGAAATACTACGAAGCGTCGGACGGGTATCATACCTCCCGGAGTTGGTATTACACCAAAGGAGCAGATGACGCTGACCGAGACCGGTGGTTATTCAGGCCCCATGATGCTGGGCCGTACTGTTGACTTGGTCTCGCGATATAGGAAAATGCTAGACGGTCACTCATGGCGGGAACGTGTCCAAGAAAGGAAGGCAGTCGACGAAGCGGTTGATGCAAGCATCGCCGGCATCGATGACACGATTACTGGAGTTGCGAAAGAAGGCCTAGCGACCAAACCCGAGCCCCCTATCTCGTCTACTCCGGGCGCGACAACGGAGCAAAAGGTTATATTTGCCACGGGCGGTATAACTAATGGACATGATGCACTTAAGGTGCTCAATGCGGGAGCGAGTATTGCCATGGTATACACGGGCCTCGTCTATGGTGGCGCAGGTACCATCACACGCATGAAAGACGAGATGAAGAGGGAGCTGGATACGCCGGAGGCGTAGAAAGGGGTAAAAGGAGGAAGGAAACTAATTACGGATGAAAAAAATCAAAAACCTGTATTACCACCCCAGCATACATCATTAGATCGAAGATTGGAAGCATGGCACATGATAGATATCGGAGTCACGGAGCTTTTAACATGCACTATGAAGACTAAATGAAATCTATTGGTATTGTTTTGATACAGGGTCACTGTACATGCACGCTGCTGCCGATGCGATGATCATTATCTCCAAGTTCTCCAAACTTGTGGTTGGCTTAGAAAGGCTAGATTATGTTAGTTGGGCTTTCGTGGCAGCGTATCTAGGTTGGGTTGCTTCTCACGTTGTCCGAGGCGGGGATCTCCTTGACGAAGTGGCCACCGATGAAGGGGATCTTTTGCAGGATATCCCTCTGCACCCTGGGAATGCCGGAGGCGAAGTAGATGACGGCAAAGAGAGCGACGCCGCCGAAAGCGCCCGCCTGCACACCTCTGGATATCCGAATGTCAGCTCTGTGCTGGTTTCTTCATTTGATGTGCCCGCCTTTCGTGAACACAGCCCGACCTGGCCTCGTGGCCTAGAATTCCGACTCGTATGATTTGACTTTGGGAGCTCTTACAGGCGGGTAATTTGCTTGATGGTCCAGCTGCCGACGTGAGGCTGGTAGTGGTACCTAATTTGCACATTGTCGTCAGTCATCTATCGGCCGCTTATCGTTCGAGTATCGCAATTGCTTCGTGGTGCCCATCTCAATAATTCCCCCTCCAAATTCCCACGTTGCAACGCCAACTATCGTCTTCTCTGGTAGATCGTCTTGAGGCGGGTTCGGTACTCACTTCGGTCCGTAAGGGCTCTTGTAGGACGGGAGCTGGGCCCGGAGGATGGGAGACTAGAGCGATTGAATCAGTGAATGCACTGAGGGAGCTGTTTGATAAGGAATTCGAAAATAAGACAGCGTACCTGGAAAACCATCGTGGCTGTGGATAGTAAAGAGCGAGTGAGGGGTCTCAATGGCAGATTACTAGGTTGCTGGCGGTCAATTCGGTGACGAGACTCATTTGGTAGCTTGGATCGAGAGCTTGCGCGACATTCTTTTGATAGGTCGGATGAAGCCGGGCGGTACCCCCTCCAGCCACAGAAATACGCCACATATCGGCTGCCGTCTGCTGTGCCGTCTGCACCAGCCACAATGAGGATCCACCCTATACCGACGACAGCCATAAACCTTGAAAGCGTTGCATGTATGTATCTACTTGCATGAATCACCTACATATGTAGATCTTCAAGGCAAAGCACTACAGCTCAAGCAATGCTGATGCCAGACACATCCAAGAACTTCCACAAGGCGACCCAAATACGCCCAATATGAACAAACAGCTAGATGCATGCTTCGACCGCGTCGAGAAGGCCCTAGGGACACTCATCGACTCCATCGCCAAGTACAACCCTTCTACGAACCAGGTGCAGGAGCTGGGGAGCGCCGATGCAGAGCTCACCAAGGGATTGCGAGACCGTACGTATACCTCTGACTTGACATTCCCGTCTCTCAACTTCCCTTCCTCCTCGGTTGGAGACTGCTTCTTTTGTATAGCCGCGTTGATTCTTACTTTTCTTCGCGACGGTATATAGTGCAAACCCACCAATCCAACTACCAGCGGCTGCAAGACCTGCGCGCCTCGACGGCCAAGTACGACACCCAGATCAAAGACACGCTCCGCCTGCTGGCCAACACGAGGAAGGAGCTCGTGCATGCCTCCGCGACAGTCTTCCCCGACGGCCCGAACTACGAGATCCGCTACGACGAGCTGCTGAGCTACGCGCGCCGCATCAGCAAGACCACTATCCCCCCCGTCGGCGCCGTGAACGCTATATCGGCCGCCATCAGCGAGTCGTCGCAGATCAAGGCAGAAGCAGCAAGCGCGCCCGAGACAGCGGCCACGACCCCAGCGGGCGGGACGCCGAACGGCACCACGCCCCAGCCGCAGCCACAATCGCAGCCGTCCTTGACGGTAACGGCGAATGGTAGCGGCGGCGGCGGCGGCGATGCGTCGCAGCAGACCATGAGCACGGACCTGCCCGAGCCGCTGGCGACCTTCCTCAACCCGCACAGCGCGTACACCTTCGTGCCCTGGCCGAGCGAGGAACAGGTGCGGCACGGCGCCATCGCCTCGCTCGCGTACATGGCGGAGCAAGGGATCGAGCCCGAGGGCTACGACCCGGAGGTGGAGCGGGCGCGCAAGGAGCGCGAGGAAGAAGAGCGCAAGCAGGCCGAGGAAGAGGAGCGCGTCGAGCGCGAGAAGAGAGAGCGGTGGCTGCGCGAGGAGCAGGCCCGTCTCCGCGCCGCGCGCGAGCGCGAACGCGAGAAGGAAGAGGCCGAGAGCTGGCGGCGCGCGAGCGTCTCCGTCGGCGGTGCGCAGCCGCCTCCGCCGCAACAGCAGCAGCAGCAGCAGCAGGCTGGGGGTGCTGCGGCGTCTTCTCCTACGCAGCCACAGCCCAAGGCACAATTTCAATTCATGGGTGATGATGACGACGACGACGATGATTAAGGGGACTCGGAACCATAGACATCGTCGCAGTGAATACGACTCTGGAGACATAGTATGACGAGTCAATCTAGGACCGTAATTAATAGTCTATTGGCTTGGGAAACATGCCAAGAAGCTCATATCCACTCCTGTACCCAGCATTATATATACTGAAGCCATCTTGAAAGGTCATAATATGCCAATGCTGGCAATGGAGAACGTTGTTCAGTCTATAATAACTGAAACCTTTTTGTCTTCGTGATCATACAATCTATAATACATGTAACCCAATTATAATGACGTGTAGGGGATGATCTAGGCCCCTCGAGACTACAGCTAGTCTGTCCTGCGAGAGTGTCTAGTCAATCTTGATGGAACCATAAATCTTCCTCACGAACCACCAACTTGAGAAGAATCCAATTGATCCTAATTTGACGTTAGCTTCTGTTAAGTCGTTGCGTTTGAGCAGCGCGGTAAACATACCTGTTAATATGAAAAAGAGGAAAGACAACAGCGCACTATATCCGATATATAGCACGGTGCCAGATAAACCACCAAGAGAGAGCTTGCTGACGAGGTAAATCAGGGCGTTAACGAAGATGTAGCCCGCGCTCATACCGGCGGCAAGGAAAGCACGCCACTGCCAATGGTAATTCTCGGCACAGAGCAAGAAATACACCATCAGAACGGTGACAGCCGCACAGGTGATAATCATCAGACCGTAGCAGAGGAATAGGAAACCGAACATGTAGTAAATCTTGCTGAACCAGATCGAGCTCATGATAAAGTAAAGCTCCACGAAAATGGCGCCAAAGGGAAGGATACCGACAAGGAGCATACTGGGGACGGGCTTGAGGTACGTGGTAGAGGGCGGGATCTGGCGTGGAATTTGATTGGTACGAACAGGGGGCTCCAGCGCCTTTGCGCGGAACCCTAGCCAGGAACCAGCCACGGACAGAGGCACGGAGATGATGAACCAGATGGCCACAATGACAATCATGGTGGTAAAGGGAACGGCACCGGCAGCGCCGTTAGCCCATAGGAATAGGTTGAGAATGAAGAAGGTTGAGAAAACGATGCCCGGAACAAGTAGTGGCGTCGAGGCGATGTTCAGCTTCCATTTCTCTCCATTCAGCGACTTGTATGTTCGGGCCGAGACGTAACCACCCACAAAACTCAGGAGTGTGTATAGAAACAGGGTGAGGGTACCGAGAGAGCCACGATTAGACGGGGAGAGGAAGCCGAGTAAGGCGAAACAGATGGTGAAGCCTGTCATGACAAACAGCTGAGCACCGTTACCAAGCAACACAGATAGCAGGAGAGGGTGAGATGGTGTTCGGAATACGTCGCCATGAACGAGCTTCCAGCCAGAATCCTCCTGCACGCCATCTTCCAAACCATCCGCTCCAGAAAGATCATCCAGATTAATCTGGTCCAATCGGTTGTATCGCGCAATATCCTTCCGAAGCGCACGGAACAAGACCGAAGTGACAGTAATGGTAAGGAAAACTACCACAACGGCCGAGTTAATGAGAGAGAACCAGTGGATCTTGGGATCAAAGACGTGTAAGTACTTGTCCCATCGAGTAGCCCAAGCCGTAGAAGACTCCTTCCAATAGACGCTGTAGGTGAAGGTGACATCGGTTACCTGATCCACATCCTCGGAGAGCACGACCGGGCCGATACTCTCGTCGGTGCAATCGGGCTTGTCCTCTCCTGGGGGATAGGCCTTGGAATATGGCTGAACAACGGCTCCTACCACCCTAAGCTGGTTCTCGTGGCCACGAACTTTGTGGTACTCAATCACAATGTCATAGTGGTTGTTGAACTCGGTGGGCTTTTCGGGATCGGAGACGGAGATCTCACCGAGGTGGAAGCCGGGGCTGTAGAAGTTGGTGCCTGTGAGATCATCGTAGAGGTTCTGCCCAGCCGGCAGTCCGTCTACCAGCCAATTCAGAGCAAATCCCTTCATGATGCGCGTGTTCACGAAATGAGCCGTCTCGGTGTCGTATTTGGCAGAGCACACTTTGATGCAAGTCTCGTTCTGTGCCATTTTCAGGTTGAAGGGGGAGGTCATGATGCGATCGCCGAACAGAATGCTTCCCAAGCTTTCCGACACATATTTGGGACCGCCTTCGGGCTGGCAGAACTGGAATCTGGGATCGTAGTAGTCGTACGACAGCACCGAGTGGAGACGGGCATCTGGCGCAGCGACGGGCTTGATGCTGTTTACGAAGAGAGGAACAGCGTCGCCTGGCTTGTAGGACGTGGGCGCAACGCCGGGCAGATAGAAGGCGGCCGTCAGCTGCGGGAGAGCGAGGAGCGCCGACAGGAGCGCCCGTGTCGGCGCAATCGGTGATGACTTCATGTTTCCTGGGGACAGCCTCCAGGCGTCTGGCAGACAAACAATACGAGGTCAGTATTCCTTCAAGTCTAGAATCTGGGCAGCAATGCAGTCGGTAACGACCTCTGGCTGGACACGGTGGCGGGCAGGGGCAGACTGGGGTCGAAAAGCAGGGTGGTCTCTTTGCTGAACTCACTTTAGTTGCTTACGCGCAAAGATGAGGTCGCGGTCCCGGATACGAACTACGGAGCACCAAGGCTCACGCTGCGACGTGAAAGCTCGGCCCGGGGAAGAATAATAGAATTTGTATAACGGTGGAATATTAGCTTGGTAGGCGGTGGATGGGTGGTTCAGACAAGCTATACATGGAAGCTTGAGCTAAAACTGGAAGACTTCGAGGTTGGGAGCTGACATTGAATTATTTCAAGATGCTGCCTCGCAGTCGCAACCGTACAGCACTGCCTGCTTGAGCTTCAGCGTTCAGGGGTGCCCTGCCAGCAACTAAATTCAAATTCCAGACCACTTAAGCCATACGACAATGCACGATCGTTATACACGTCGAAACGTCAAGAAAACTATGCGATAATTGAAGTTGATCTAGTGCTTATCTGCACACCCATGACTCTGCACGCAGCCGTTGGAAGCCGCTCTATCTGCGGATATCTTATCCGATAAGCTTATCATCCCATTAGATCAGTATATGTATATATATTTTTTGGAGGTCTTCGTTGCTCATACAGCGGAACTACCTGTGGCATAGTGGAACTAACATATTCTCTCTGATCTTGAGGCATCTCCCTCATATTGGTTGCTTTTACTTCAAAATGGCAGCTGCAATCACCTTGACGTCGTTACTAGACACTCTCAATAACTCATTATCTTCGGCAATTGAAGCTACGCCTAAGCTTGCTGGTATAGATGAGATTGAAAATGGTGTTTCACTCCTCGACGTGAAAAATGAACTTCTTCTGTCATATCTACAGAATCTTGTCTTTCTCATATTGATGAAAATACGAAACGCGAAGAGCAACGAAGCGGCCCCAAGTGAGAATCCTGCCGGCATCTCAGATGCCGTTGTCAAAAAGCTGGTTGAGCTGCGGCTGTACCTGGACAAAGGCGTGCGTCCTCTAGAGGAGCGACTACGCTTCCAGCTCGATAAGATCATTCGCGCAGTGGACGACGCAGACAGGATCGAGAAAACGGCAAAGGACCAGGACGATGCCGAGTCGCAGTCTGAGTCCGAATCCGAACCTGAAGGCTCCGACGACGACGTTGATGGTGATGTCGATGAAGACCGTCGCCATCCAGATGCCAAGCCACGGAGCCGAGCCGACGCCAAGCAAGGTCCCTCGTTCTCCAACTTCTCGGCGCCCGTATCAGTAGGTATGGCGGCCGCGGCGCAAGACAAGACCGGCGTCTACCGACCTCCCAAGATCACACCGACCGTCATGCCTACCACTGAGCGGCGAGAACGCACAGAGCGCCGGCCCATGAAGTCTGCCACCATAAACGAGTATATTGCCGACGAGCTCTCGACCGCTCCCTCGGCCCTCCCCAGTGTGGGATCGAACGTGGCGTTTGGTGGCAGAAAGGTGAAGACAGCATCGGAGCGCGAGGAAGAACAGCGGAGGCGCGAATTTGAAGAGACCAACTTTGTTCGACTACCCAAGGAGGGCAAGAAACAACGCGCCGAGAGAAACAGACAGGAGCGTCGAAGCGCAAAGATGAGCTTCGGTGGAGAGGAGTGGCGAGATTTGGGTGAGGGCGTGGACCGCATTAACAAGCTGACGAGGCAGAAGGAGGGCGGCAGGAGCACTAAGGCCCTGCTGGAGAAGAGCCGCAAGAGAGGTCGCGACACTACGGATAGCAACCGTGGAAGTGGTCTCAGTGGCGACACCAGAGAGATTGGTGAACGGTTTAGTAAGAAGCTCAAGGTTATGGAAGGAGGAAGAAGGGATCGTGGTAAACGATAACTCTAGACGCACGAATCTCAGCCAGCCTTGTAATTCAATACATTGCATACAGAAGATTCGTTTAATATTATCTCCTACATGTACGGTCGTAGTTCCCACACGAGAACTTCAGCCCTAGATTACATTCCTCTTTCTCTTAGAAGGGGCTTTGTCCTTCATTGAAATATTGTGAGCAAATATTTTGTTCGACACTATAGCACATCTCTTCAGTCGATCTATCACCCCCTGGAGCTAAACCAGTAGCCCACTACATATCCATTTCCACTTGGTCGCTATATGGCAGCATCAACTTGCTAGCTAGCATCGGTTTAAAAGCTCCGACCAACATCCGGGTTGTCTGCACCCTGATGCATACCCATACCATTACGAATCTGCTCCTCCTTTTGAACAATACGCTTGGGTAACACAATGCCGAGACCGAAGAACACGAAGAAAGCCCACTTCCATCTAAACGGGTTAAATGCGACGCAGAACGTGAACCACCAGATGAGTTCGAGGTACGTGAAAAAGTCGAACGCCCCGGTTGGCGCGAACGCTTTCAGCACCTTTGTCATATCAATCCACCGCTCCATCCAGAACGTGGACGGCCGAGTGAGCGGGTCAATGAGGAACATGAGCAATATGCGAGTATAAATTCCGATATGCCAATTGCCAACCGTTCCGATGGCGCTGATGTAGGTGCAGTTGATGGCAGATATCGATGGATGTTGCGGTGGGAATGTCTGTAGGTACCAGTTGGGAGGGCCATAGGGCTCCTCAAATGAGTCCTCCGGAAGGAAGTCCAGACTAGGCCGTTTGTAACCCGTAGCCATCACTAGCAGGTCGCCCTCGATATTAACCTTTTTACCAGGCCCTCCTTTGGGTACGCCCTTGTCGCGCTTGTTGACATACACGCCACCTTCGTGGAATTTTTCAATATCACATCGTACCCACTCTGCAGCTCCCGATCGTAGTTTCTTCATGACATCCGAGTTCACCATGGGTGTATCCGTGAATATTCCCTTGTCCTCGGGTGCAATATCTCGTAGGTCCCGGTAGAAAAATCTCTTCAGCAGTCGCTCCGGAATCCAAGAGAAGGGAGTCTCTTGGCCCCAGATGTTCAGAGAAAGCAGGATGTCGACAAGAATATTGCGAGGTATTATCCATTTATCACTACAACGGGTCAGCAATTCCTATTTCTGTTTAGTAGTTTATGGCAACCGGCATAGAAAGTCCTCGACTCAACACCCAACCTTCTAGACCATGGCGAAAAGGTGGTGACCAACCTGCGAGACAAGATATACACCTTCTTGGCACCTTCTTCGAAAGCATATTCCAATGCCTCGACAGCACTTGCACCTCCTCCAATGATTATCATAGTCTTTCCCTCGACATCGACTCTGCTGAACTGTTAGAAAATAGTTTGCTATAACGTCGTACAAGAAGTATTGGATAGACTTACCCTGTCAGTCGACTGGAATGGTGCACAGGTTTCTGGAAAGTTTCAATTCCGTCTATATGCGGCATCTTGGGATCACCACAGGTACCAACCGCGGCAATGATACCATCAAAGTGGCCATTGGCGGTATTGTTAACAATCCAACGGCCCTGAGCGTCTTTGTATACCTTTTCCACTCTCGTTTCGAATTTGGTCCGTGTATCGAGCCCATATTTCTCCCAGACGTGCCGAACTTGGCTTAGAATCTGCTGCCTGTCGGGATACCCGCTATCCCATCGAATTGAGGGGTGAAATCTAAACATAGCAGAGTGTATTTGCAGGCTCGACGTGGTGTTTACATTCTGCGAGAAGCAACAATTATAGTTAGTAAATGCGTCCAGCGCTATCAAGTCCTGCAATTTGGTTTAGTTACTAACACTCCAAATCCCTCCCAAATTCTTTTTTGTTCCCGCCTCAAAAATGACCACATCAAAGCCATGACCGATACAATGAGCTGCTGCCGAGACACCAGTGATGCCGGCACCGATGACGGCAATCTTAGGCCTTCCTAAGTGCGCACTGGGCTCCCGGGGAGTGGGCGCAAAGATGAGATTGGTTAACCATTGGTATATTTGAAAAGCGAATAAGAATGGGTGGAAGATAGGATTCGGAACGCGAGTCTGGGTACCCATCTTGGATAGGTATGGGAGACACCACTGCAGCGGTCGTGATTATGAAGGGCAATTCGGGAGTGCTGGATTGTCAAAATCAAAACAAGTCGTCGCAATAAATGGAACTACGGAGTACAGTTTTATAAACAAGAAAATAAAACACACTCGTCTCACGATTATGATGTTATAGACTAATGGTGAACTGGAGCTATTTAGAAACGGGAGCTTCCACTCCACCCCTGCCTTATGACATCACGCTGCACCAAAAAGGGTATGTCATACGGAGTAGTGACAAGAAACTTACATGTGATTCTCCAATTTTCACGCACGGGCCATCGGCCGTTTCGTTCGACAGCCATACAATCCTCCCCTCCTATATGCGTAAGAGCACGCCCCACCAGGTACCGCGTGGGGAGTCTGCCGCCAGCTGTCGGCTCCACTGGGTGAACCCGGGCGCTGAATTGTATGTATCTCTGGTGGAAAGGCTGAAGGCTACACCTATTTTAGTATGGTGCTGACTACCCTCGTAAGAAGAGGTACCTGGTGGAGTGTTATTTTACTGGGCACAGACTGCGTACCTCGGCACGGCACGGCACGGCATGGCGGTCTCACATTACCTTCGGCCTCTCTTTCTTCGTCTTCACGTGCGTGTCAGATTTCAATTGCATTATTTTGCATGAGCCTCTGGGCCCTAGCTGCCGCTGATGTCCTTGCGAGTTTCCTGAAATATACTGGCTACCCTGGTGAGTAACGGCAGGGTATTAATCTAGGTATGGTGTCAGTACACGTCCCGAGAGAGCTTCACGCCCCGAGCTGAGATGTCTGGCTATCATTAGCAACTGAAGATTATATGCGAACATCGTCTTCATACTCGATTGGATGTTTTCCCACAACGCCGTCGCCCTATCTAGTTGAAGAGATAATAAGTCGTCTGAATTTTGCTTACATCACCACCTGCTCGTCGAGCATGAAGGCGAGAAAAGGAAAGGACATGTATTCACATAGTCACGGTTAGAACACGGAGAGTCCTGGGATTTCTGTGCGATTACAAGAAAATGAGCATATCCATATTCGACCTAGGAGGCCCCGCTATCAATATCAACTAATAGCGCGACCTGAGATCGGCTCGTGATAATACTATCCTTGTTAAAAGAGCTCACCAGTTCTAAATGGTTGCCAGACTCTCTATAAAACTTAAGTCAGAGTAATGGCCGTATCCTAATCCAGAGGGGACGTCAACTCGCGCTAGTTATTCTAAATCTATTTGTGCTCTGGGTCCAAAGGAGTACTGCCAATAGAACGGCAGTAGCTGCCTCTCATGGTGATGTCGTAAACGATAGAAGAGGGCTCACAGCCTTCCAGACCCTACGTCAATGAGATCCCAGCGAACTGACGGAATGTCGCCGCATACGACAGCGCGAAAATCAAGGTAGTCGTAATAGTCATGCCGGCGGCTGATTGTACAGTATCACGAAAGAGCTGTATAAGTGAGTAACTATTAAATGAGGTCTAGAAAACAGCATCGATATTACCCATGCTAAACAGCATCATCGACGGCATATTATCTTACCGAGGATAATTCCCTAGTGTCTTTATGAACTTTTATTTTATGGCAGCGGTCATAATCAGCTACATACTTCCCTGCTTCATCTCCTTTGATGTTGCGACTTCATCATGATTGATTATGTCTCACCCAAATCTGACAATCTCTTCGAGGGGTATGGTTTTGACACTTCCAATTGTGTCCTGGCGTCGAGGCTTGGCCCTCAACAGGTTCAGTCTACTACTATAGATGGGGTTTTCGAGAGGCGATTCGACAATTCAAACAAGCGCCTCAAGCGCTACTGCAAACATAAACACAGATCATGTAAGGGATTGCTTTGTAGGCAATATTACTTATCACCTCTGGCAAGAAAACTCTCTCGACGCCGGCCCAGTGAATAACATAACTCTGAGGCTGAGGATCTAAGACACTCCTTCATGTGTAGGCGGCCAGTCCCGCTTCTAGGTCGTACACTCCAAATGAGGGACCGCCGCGATGCAAACCAGCTATCCCAGTCAGAACATGATTAGACGCCAGCGGTTTGGAGACACCCGTCACACGAATGCGGTAATTAAGACGCTAGACAATGTGGGCGGCAACATCCCTGGCCCCAGTAATAAGTTTGTATCATGCATGTTAACACCATAGCACTAAGACCAGAATCAGGGAGGATCTCCACGCCCCTACAGTGTCAGAACCCTGAGTGTCTATCTTCGATCCTTCTCCTAAGTTTAGGGACAAATTTTGATCAAACCATTTATCCACTAGGAATAAACCATTATTGCGGCTCAGCTAGAGAGATCAATCAATCGTATTTTATATGGCCTTTATTTTTAATGCGATAGATAATATGGTATCCCTTTCGTAACAGTCTCAATCAAACCCGCCGCATATCAACGTAGTAATCAGGTACTGTGTGAAGGACGTCCCGTGTATAGTCAATGGGATGTATCACGAGGCATGATACCTCTCACAATTCCTATACTTGACTCGTTTGTCATCACAATGCTATAACAAATGATGTGATGTTTACAATTAGATTATTGTCAGAGAAGAGCGCTGCTACAGGTGTAACCGAAAAGATATCACAGCCAGGACCATCGGAAGGGAAGAGAAGACTCTGGGTCGAGGTAGCACATACTACCTCCTTTACACCGACGTAGCCGCCCAAGAGGCAGTTTGTAATAGCATAACTTGGCACTGAAAGCTTCAAGCTCGCCCAACATATGACATCGGTAAATAAAACGTACATACAAGGCCTGTATTGCTGCCAACTGTTGAAGTAAACTGGGAAATATACAGCGTATCCTGTGTTTTCTAACACACCGGTTCCTTGCTACCTTGCATACCTTCTAATATTGGATACCTGATACACAATGCCATCATCTTACACTAGACTATATACGTAAAGTCAGGCACTCTATTTCGAAGATCTAGAATCTCTGTATAAGATGAGAAATACGTACGTACTCTTATATTATGCCCCATGAGATACTGACATATCACGATGGGCAATTCTTAGTATAGGAATAGGATTCCTTCTTCGCCCGGCTGTAAGTGCTAGTTAAGCCATCACAGGGTAACGGGCCCAGAAGATGATAGAGTCGCCTCTCTACCGAGATAGCACTGCCGGGAGGATCAGCTCGTACCACGAATGACCGCGTATGGTTTCCTAGGTGCTTGAAAGACCCATTCACCAACTCAAGGAATGTGAACAAATTATATGAATGATTAAGGAAACCAGTTTGTTTGACTCTTCTGTAGCTTGCTTGGGTACTTGTTTCACGATTGCTTTCACGCGCCACGGAATTGCTCGTTGTGGTTTTCCCCATATGTAATCCGCGCTGCTCTAAAGCGGCGCTTCTGGCGGCGTATTATGTGTCTTCCCGACGGGTAACGGGAAGCGGCTACTACCAACCACCGATCTTACCGCAAAGATCTCGGGCTCTAACTATTCGTCGCAGAGGAGATTTGACGTGTAGTACTGAACCATTGAATCTCACTTAGAGAAGGGCCCAGAACCAAATATGCCCTCACGTGGTATAATCTCAATGCATCGCAGGTACGCAACGGGAGCTACGTATGTGACTGGCATACTTGTTTGTGTCCTGCCAAAGGTTCTACCAGACGCTTCGAATAAGATTTCCGACCCCACCCAATCCAATAGGAGCTCTAGTCTTCGCGTTATGTGTTTGCCATAACTCTAGGTCCCCCTCACCCAGCCTTGTACAATGTTACCCCATACTCAGACTTGAAGCCCTTTGGGTTCTGAGGAATGTGAAACAAACCGAGCGGCTAAAATTTGTTGGTAGATGAGGGTACACCGTTAATGACGTGGTCAAGGCCGCTTAAAGTAACACTGTTAGTTTCAATCTCCATGCCTCCTTGGCCTCTATTGTGAGACGAATGTACTTGAAATTCGTTGGTTCAGTCTATCGGCAGATGTAAACTAACATGGATGAACATGAGAGAGTGGATCATGAACTGACGAAGGTGTTTTGAGGGGATGTATACTTATGAAGTCCCGAAGGGATTGATTGCTACCACAGCATTCCTTCTATCTGTTTGATGAGATGAAACATGGTAATGGCGATGGTGAGGGGATAGTAGTTAATTAAGTGCGTGTGTAACTTGACATCGTTCCCGGGAATTAATCCCTGTCTTCAATCCCAAGACTCCTTGTTATTTTCACTCTTGTTATGTACAACGATATATGGCCTTATTAGCTATCTTCTCGTTCCTATTGGTTTACGTAGTAGTTCCCTGCACTCCTTAGATCACTTCAGTTTGTATCAGACAGAAGGAGAATGCGAGGGAGGAGAATCAAGAGTTATGCGGAGTTCCTCTGCCAAGAGGGAGACCGCTGACCAGAAAAGCATAAAAGGGGGAAACATTCCATCATGAAAATCTTCTGTTTTCCCATCAAGATCACAGATACCTCTACATGGTTATCGTTGACTTAAAACAAACTCATAAATCTTCACTCGAACCAACTCATTTACGTCTTACTCCGGACTTCATTCATCATGGTTTCTCTCACCAAGCTCGTCATTGCCCTTGGCGTCGCTATCGGCCCCGCGCTGGCAAATTCTGGAGACATGGTCAGTCTACTCAAGTCTTTTTCCCTTTCAACATATCCCACAAGACTTCGCTCCTTGGGGGCTCAAATTCTTCCGAGGATTTTTCTGTTGGCTTTAGTCACACACGGAAATTACTGACTTCATACCCCTGAAATAGACATACTATTACCCTGGCCTCGGTGCTTGTGGTGACACGAACGGGAATAATGATGCAGTCGCCGCTCTATCTCCAGGCGACTATAATGGAAAATGTGGCAAGACTAGTACGAGCTTTTGACCCCTCCGCTATTTCATAGAATCGATCTATAATTACGTCAAACTCTCAGAGAGGAGTAATATTAGTATAGATTAAATGTTTCTGACGCATGAGTTCCTCTAGTCAAAATCCATCGCAACGGGAAAACGGCGAGCGCGAAAGTCGTTGATAAGTGCCCTGGCTGTGGAGGTGGCTCGATCGAGTAAGTCATACAAACACACACTCCCTTCCTTTCTACCCTTTCTCATGCAGGATCGCGAACCAAACTACTTTTCCTGTCTTAGTCCTGCTCTTAAATTCATTGAATATTAGAGGTTGACTGTGGCTTTACTGATATTGAATAAACAGTGTGTCTCCGGCGGTCTTTCAAAGTCTCGCCAACCTTGACCAGGGACGAGTCCATGTTGACTGGGAGTTTGCGTAGAAAGCTACGGGGAGTAGCAACGCGGCAGCTGCTAGACACACATTAATCCCTCGGAATGTGTTAAACGAAAAGGATTCTAGCAATTCTGCTATGGTTGGGATTAGCCTAAGTCTACATAGTCCATAATAACCTGGCTGCTGGTCATTATGCACAATGGAGGTCATATATTCTTCCCAACCTGTATTGCTAAGTGTCCTGGAATTGTGTGAACAAGTGACTCTGTAATAATTCAAATGCAAGCTATTAGTTACCTCCCTCGCCTCCTTAAGTATATTGTAGGTAACACTTGGTTAGCCTTTTATAGACATGTCTATATGTAATTCGATATGTGTAGTTGCGGGGTTTTCCAGCCAATTTCGCATTTCAGGATGGCGAATCTTCTTTTCGCTTTAGTTTATGCCAGACTTCTTTCAAGGCAAGAACTGACTGGGACGGCTTGAATTATATTTCATTATACCAAACTTTGACTATAGATCCCGAATAAAGGTTCGATATAATTGTATGAATACCATCTTGAAAGCACTTCTTGTGACACTTGGACCTGGATCATTTGTCTTCTCATACACTAATCAACCATTCTATTCTCCCCGGAGTGATATAATAAAATTGCAGCAGTAAACACCCCTATCAAAAATATATTCATTAGCGCTCTTTGGTACGGCGCTGTTTCTTTTTTCTTTGCTTATATCTTTGTACCTGCTGAAATACTGCTTTAGTTTCAAGTGATGCTAGAGCTGTACTTCTGCATTTCATCGGTATCCTGGTCTAAAATGCTCTTCTTACACGCTACGAGGACAGCAGTTTTAGGAAGTCGTTACGGTCTGTGAGAGGAGTTAAGAGGAGTGAAGTCCTTAGAAATCTATCAAGCTTATAAATCATATAGAACTCAAAAGCTGTAGATGTGATTGAAACATAGGTTAATGTACCTTGTTTCCCACGGCAGATGCAGACAAATTTCTTCTTTGATACGAATTACCAGGAGGGATTTGTCGACGGACCCAGTAGGTTTCTTCTGCAACTTGATCGTTATGATAGGTATCAAGTTTCTGCTGTATATTCGAATTGGACATGGAAATGTGTGTGGTGTCAAAATGGCGCCCCGCCCTGTGACGTTAGACCGGCGGGACAGCCTCTGATTCTGTCAATATGTGAAAAACTTAGTTAATTTAAGCTTCAAGTAAATTAACTGTTCTATCTCAGAGCCTAGTATTATGGCCTTCATAAACTGTATATTAGGGTATATACGAATTCTTGTTGTTCTACGAAGAGCTAAACAGCTTGTGTAGTTGTGAGCTATTATAGCGCCCAACAGAGTTTATGGCCCTAGAAGACGGGCTCGGTAACATTCCCGGTGGCATCTAAACACTTTATCACTTGCTGACAATGGAGAATGTGATAATATGAAGGGAACTAAATTCAGTTAAATTAACGAAAGTCTGCGCATCTGTGTTGTCTGTATTCCGCCTTTCCTTCCGCGATACCAGTCAACCTCCTTTACCTTTGGGACCCCGTGTAGCCACTCTGAGGCTAAATCTCAGCGCCCAACCTCACTTCCTTTTCACTTCACTGTAGATTAATCGTCCTAGGACTAGTTGGCTATAGCCGGAAGGAACCCCAACGGAGTTATCAATGATACGCCCAGTGGTTCAGCTAATCTCCGTACGCAAGAGCATGGAAGATCGATAGGCATTGCTGAGTTGACCGCGGCAAGCTTTTCAGTCTCTATCGCCTTGGGATTCTAAACCCTCCGGCTGTTCAGTGGATGAGCGCATGCTGTCGGCATCCCACATGCATTGTTCACACGAGCCGGAGACACCATAGTTGTGCTCATAGTCGACCAATGTAGGGTCCCAAGTTGTGACATCTACAAATCTTCTCCCGCTCCCAGGTGAAAGCTCATGTACACGAGTGTACATGACATGATCGGTAATAGTCTCATTGGAATCCCCCTCTAGTGTGGGTACTTCATTGGGCTCCAATGGGCATCCGCAATCCGGGTATACCAACCGGAACCGGCACTTTGGGCACAGAGGGACGGTGTTGTCTTGATCATACTGCTGTCTGACCCACGTGCGAATACATTCTGCTCCAAAAAAATGGCCACATGGGAGTACACATAGGGCCTCGGAGTTTTCTTCGGTGTATGAAATATCCTCTCTGATCCAACCAGGTAGTCTGACGAGCTTGTCGTGACAGATTTCGCAGTTTAGATGGACTTTGATACTTGCATCGGATCCAACTTTTGCAAGGGCATCAGGATGAAATGAAGTTATATATTTGGCGAGTTGCGACCACACGCCGACGTCGGTCACAATTTCAGGCTCGTTTCTTGCTGTCTCAGCCATGGAAGATGCTTCTCTATGAGCCAGGTCTGGAACAGATCGTTGGACAGGTGGCGAAGAGTTTCCAAGAGCAGTGTCGGCTTGGCCATTCTCGGAGTTGACATGGGACGACATGACTTCTTGGATATAGTGACAGTGGTTAGCGTACGCTTCAAAATCAGCGATTGAATGATAAACTTCATACCAGATTTGGGCGAACACGGCACAAGAGATAATGTAAGATGGAAACGTCTCGGGACTGAAAGCAATCGTTGAATCAGAATCGACCGAGCTGACTAGAGCTGAATTGAGGAGACGGACTTCGACGGTGATTGAGGGGATAGAGTGAAGAGGCGAAATCTGTAGGGGCAAACAACTTGATCGAGGGAAGGAGAGCTTGTAAAATTATTGTTCCTTGGTACGAGGATCTTATCGGTGCTTGGTAATGGCTTGGTACTGGAAAACAAGCTGGTAGGGAATGGGATTTTATGTTCCGCGTCGGGAAAGAAAGAAATTAGTGAAGGTGGTGCGAGGAATTCTATTAGATCGGCCAGCTGTCAAACATAATCCTGTCACTACGGGTAGTTAATACATTGTTGTCGGCAAGTTAGGGCATATAGTAGAGAATGAAGCGTAAAGACCTCGTTATATACATGAATGAGTACCGCTGGCCTTCACTGTGTTCTATGGCACAATCCCTTATTTCTTCGATTCCATCAGATGCTAAGAGGCTCTGTCCCCTGGAATTAAATGGACCTTTGCCTTCTCTATCAGAATCCCTGAACAAGTCGCGGAGTTCCCAGCGACCATCTTCGACTTGTATACCTGACACAGCGCTCAGAGCATTCAAGTCCATGGATTCAACGAGCAAGCAAATCCTACCGGAGCTATGTTTCAAATTGACATAAGAGAATTCTCTTATACATTAACTAATAATGATTTGTCCATAATTTCACCTCGAACCACGATAGGGGCTTGATGACCCTGGCAGCTTAAGCCAAAGATGTATGAGGCTGCTAGCCTTTCTGCTAAGAGAATGTAGGCCAGCTAGCTGTACTATGTCTGAAGCGTAGCCTCATTTTCCCTTATAACTCGATTCACTGTGATTTCCACTGATCACTACACGATGGTACCTGTACCATGGCACCACCGATTTCCAAGCCCCCTTTAAACGCAAGACATGGCTGCGCGCTGTTTAGATGCGTACTTCACAGTGCTTCCAAAATCTGCCACTTGTGGGTCTGAGGAGGTCTAGGCTTCTTCCAGAGGAGGCTCGGCAAGTTTCAGAAAAGAACAAACAGAACTTTCTTGAGCAGTGAATCGGACTAGGTAATGATAGCCCTCGATTTTGCTTTCTGTGCTGATTTGTGTGATCGTGGGACCATGGCTAAGCTCATGTGACAAATGCAGATCAATTATATTAGGGAGCTATCAAAATGTCTAAAGAGGGCAATAAATTGTTAACATAGTTCAAATTCTCAGTCAAAGGTTTACCTTTGAGCCCCAGGCGGTAGGTGTGCTACTCATTTCGAATAGGACAAGCCTGGCATTAACCAGTTCACCGTGGGTTATAATGGGGACCTCTTTTTCTTGCCCATCGATACTTAAACTTTTGACATAGGGTTTGCTAGGAGCTCCCGGGGCGGAAATCACGAGCTCCTTTTCTTTTCCCCCAGAGGGCCCTGTTTCACCGCCGGTCGCTACACTATGGGGTAGTCGAAGAGTAACCTTCTCGAAAAATGGTGTGCCAACAACATACTCGTCTCCTGCTGAGTTGACAGGGTAGAAACCCAGAGCTGAGAACACATACCACGCACTCATTTGGCCCAAATCTTCATTCCCACTCAGCCCAGCACTCGTGGCATTGTAATTATCCCAGGCTATACTGCGGATTTGATCAGCAGCAGAGTTGGGGTGTCCTATCAGTGAATAGAGATACGGGATATGGTGCGACGGTTCGTTGCTATGCATATTGTGGCCGCCGTGAAAGTGTTCATCCAGCTTGAGTTTCATCCCGTCCCGGCCACTTTGGAATAGACTTGCGAGGCCATCTATATCATGAGGTACGTCGAATGTATATGCCCATTTATCACCCTCGGTCCATCCCCATGTTTCGTTTGCGAAGGAGCCATTGGCATTCCGGGCTTGCATAAACTGGGCTTCCGAGTTCCATAAATTTGCATAGTTCTTCGCCCTTTTTTCAAGGGCTTCGGCTGCTGAATTGTCTCCTGCTATGCGAGCCACAATAGCGCACTTGGATGATAATCAGTCAGCCTTCCTGTCACGAAGTATGCGTAATCCAAGACTTGAGACTTCAAAGGGTCTCACGTAGAGGTACTGGGAGATCAACCTTTTACTCTCAGAATGCAACGTAATGAGCGAGGGAAAACAATCGTAATGTACTCACCGCTGCATCGTTAAACGAGTAGTCAAGGGTTCGGGACGCCGACTCGGCCCAACGGTCATTGTCTACCCAGCCGTGATCTAGATAGCTAGTCAAGCCAGCGCGTACTTCATAAGGAGTATCGGGCTCTCTGTCGTAGTATAGGAGCTCTGTGTCTCTTTCAGGAGGCTCATAAGCATCTTTGCGTACCGCAGCCCAAGCCTTGCTAATGTTGAAGGAGCGAAAACCACGAGAGAGAGCGTTCGAAAGAACGACATCGGCGTTTGTGGCAATCATGATGTTCGTCTCGACCATGTTTGCCCACATGGGCAGTCTACCACTCCAGTCGAAGATGCTTAGCAGTGACCTCATCATTCCATTCACCCGTTCGGGGGCGAATAAGGTAAGAAGGGAGTGCTCTGCACGGTAAGTGTCCCAGATCGACCATGATTGGTAGTAGGATTCGTTACTTGTATGAATGCTGTCTGAATACCCATTGTAGAATATACGCGAAGAGCTGTGATGACTTCCAGTGGGCTCCGAGAAATCATTGGGATACTGCAACGCGTGGAAAAGCCCAGTGTACCATATGGTCCGTGGATCATGGTCTTTGTCCGTTTGGTTGACACCTTCAATAGTTACTCGGCCGAGCTTTTCCAGCCATGCTACTTTCGCTTGTTCCACGGTGTCTTCAAATGTTGTGCCGTCTGGTATCTCCAAATCTAAGTTTTTTCTCGCTTGTTCGACGCTGACAAATGAGATCCCAGTGCGGACTTCAACTCGAGTGAGGTCAGAATGAAATCGTACGAAGGCACCCAAATTCTGCCCTGTGGAGTTTCGGTTTCCTTCCGAAATATTCCTTCCCAAAGTCGTCCCATAAGAGATAAAGGGCTCCGAAAATCGAGATACGAAGTAGCCTCTGAACGTCATTGGTTTATCTGGTCCTAAGCGATAATCTTGCCTTTGGGGGTTGCTACCAGAGATTTCCCGCCGCCTTGGATCAATCTCAATATGGCCAGTCCAATTCTGACGAGTCGCTTGGATGATAACGTAAGGATTCATCGACATACTACCAGAGCATGTGTGTTCATAATCGAGTCTTAGGTGACCAGTGTGGGCTGAAGAGCTCATGGCAGCTCGAATTGCACGTTTGTGAGGCTTTCCTTTAGTTGACCTCTTGCGTGTCCGACCATTCGCGCCAGCACGAACATTATCTGGGACTCCGCCGGCGCCGCCCGGCACGGGTCCCTCTCTAGCAGCAGCTTCTGTGAGATCCCAGTTGTGCTCCCCTTGCGTCTCTGCATCTAGCAGAACTTCGTACACGTAAGGTGAGCTGACCTCGTCTTCTTTGTGAAATGAAAGGCCGCGCTGCTCGAAGGCCGGCTTGACTTCATTGCCCCAACCAGGCATCAGCACTATCTGGCCGAGTTCTCCCATCCAAATTGCTGGCTGGTGTGTAGCTTGGAACCCGTGCACGAAAGTATCATTATCGTGATATGGAACTTGCGAGATATAGTTCTCTCGCGTCTGAGGTGTCCATCGTGTCACTACAAGATTTCAGCGTCAGCTATCACCGTGTCAACGAGCTTTGTGCAAGCTTCCAGGGCATGAATCTTGAAATTGGTCTTCTACACCCTGCCCCTACGTAAGACTATGTCCAGAACTACTTACTTCCGAAGGGCACGGATACCGAAGGAACCATGCCTCCATTATCATTCGGCGACGTGCCATATGTCCCAATGTGCGGGTTTACGTAGTTGAGCACACCAGCGTTCTCGTGATAATCCGGCCTCTCCGGATCACCACTATAGCGACGCCCTCTCTGGAGTGCCTTGGGGCGAGCCAATACGGGGCTTGAGTGGCAGGTGACTAGCAATAGTGTTGTTAACTTCATGACCGCATGCGTTGAAGGGGTTTACGCAGGCCCTTTTCTGTGTTGAGATATCAAGATCTCCAGTGGCCAGGGAAAGGTGCGAGGGCGACAAGAGAGCGGAGGGCTTGAGGGCCGTTTCTTTCATGTCATTGTAGCCCGCTTAATGCTAGACAAAAGAGGTACTTCGGTCTAGGCCGGGGGTCGATACGTCCCCGCTGAGACGGCGCGGACCACATCGTCGAATGCGGGGAATCATTTGGGGCGTCGCACACGATGTGAAGCCAAAATATGAAGTAGTCCCCCACTCGGAAAGTCTACAGCCTTCCCTTTCGGGCGTAGTAATAGACGCCCGTCATGTTGAAAAGCGACCAGCAACAGGATCCGGTTTCTCCAATGCAGAAGTCAAAGCCCACACACGGCATTCGAAGCTTAGCGTCACGGTCTCCAGTCGGGGCCTGGTGTTATGGATACTCGGGTTACAGCCCAGTTCCTACAGCTAGCATTTCGCCCAAGTTTTTCATGCTGTACCCGTGAGCGGAAAATCGGGCGAGTGTCCTCTGTTAAGCAATGAGCACCTGACTAGGAAGATAGGGGTTCGGGGCGGGTCTTGCACACGATAGAGCAGAAAAAGGCGATTGATTAAATTGTTTATATTGCGGGTAGTTTATCTAGTCGTTTTATAGTATAATATCCCTGCTCACATGGCCAGGCTTTTCTATGCTCTTAGAGTCGAATAACTCTCAAATGAGCGAGAATAGTGTCATTAATACAAATCTGTCATGTTGAGCGGACATGGAGACCTTCAATCAGCGAGGCGCTCAACGCCTTCAGGGAGCGGTTTGAGACATGATAGTTCATGCAAACCCTCTATTAGTGGATGCTCTCACCTAGGCATAGAAGTGGTATCGTATGCTTCAACTGAGATGATATACAATGAGCCAGATAGCATAGGCCCGAGCCTACCTATCTGTTCTACCCGCAGTCTTGGTAACTGCATGCTCTTTCCATGGCAGTGCATACAGACAGTGGGGTTGTTGTTCTCAACAGCTGCCTGCGGGGCCATTCCCTTAAGTGCTGGAGAGCTTCAAAGGGTTATGGGACCGAGGAGTGGTAGAAGTATACGGGCGTATCTTTCACTCGTATTCATCACCCACACCAAGTAACAGGATGTGTCAACAAGCACGGAAAGCCGTGCATTACGACCCACGGATGAAGTGGGTGGCCAATCGTCACATCTTGAATGTAGGATTATACCATGGAAGGCTGGGTTCCCTGGGCTGTCCGGGGCTCAAGCACTAATTTGATCGAAATGATGAGAGGAAGTACCAGGTGATCAATCAACAGGTAATATCTCTAGGCCTTCGGGGAGAAGTATGTCTCTCATCATGCCTCCCTGCTCTACGATGTACTGATGAGCAGGCTCGAGATCGGGTGTAGTGCCATTCATTTGGGGCATAGTAGAAAACATATCGCTGAGTAATTCGATATGGCTAACGAATCCACCGTTCGGATTTGTATTGGTCGTTTGGGCAGCCCAATCTCTGCCCCAGATCTGGGGAGGGATAATGACGTCGTCGTGTAACGCGATTCGCAATGGCCATTGTAAGCGAGGCCACCACTCCTCGTCATCGGGATCAAACAGGGAAACAATACCCATAATTTCACGACGAGCTACACCTTTCATCCACCATACGTCGTCCAGGCATTTGAGCAGAGCGAAGTAACTGGCAAGGATCGCAAGTGCTCGAGGACGTCGAGCCTCAAGCAGCTCGATAAAGCGGCGGGAAACGGTGGCGAGGAAGACGAGAGGCGCACCGGTATAGGGGATTTTATGGGCCCAATCAAGCACGGCTATGGCGTGTTGATATGCAATCCGCGTCTCAAGATGTGTCGTCGGATCGTGCTCAAACTTGGCGATTTCATCTTCCACTCCCACCATAAGGTCGCTAAAGAAAGTGGGGTGGCCGGAAAGATCAAGATTCAAGGCCGGCTGCGATTCAATGATGGGGATGACAATGGTACTAATACGAAGCCATTGCCAAGTGGCGGCTACGACAGCTTTCACTCCCTGGAAGGAGTGAAACCAAGACAGAGGGAGCGAGTATCCACCCGTTCGTTCATTTATATCGTCTCGAGCAAAAATTCGAGAGGCAGTTGATTGAAAGGCGATCAGAGCAGAGGTCAGGAACAGGGCTTCGGCGTTTGACTCGGTCACTCCCTTACTGAGGCATGCGCCGTACTCAGAGCAGGCAGAGGCCATATAGGAATGGCTCGCGCGTATGAGTTCGCGGTCGTGAGGGGAGCTCGATCGTAGATGGAGAGCCGAAACGGCCAAAAGCGTGTCGGCGAGGTAAGTGGCACTTGAGAAGGCCAATTCAGGAACGGTGACGCGCCATATCTTCTCGAGAACGGGAGATGATACAGAGAGGGTCTTGGCGGTCACGGTGGTAAAGTTATGAAGCAATTTGAGCTCCAGCATTCGGTTCTTCTTGGTCGTTGTTGAAGACAGGGGAAGCGGCTCTGGGGTTTTATATATGGGCACAGGGGTGCTCCCGATGATGGTAGGCGTCGTGGTATCGCTGGCAATTGTCGTCGGGCTGTCGCTGGGCGCAGCGGGTGAGTGGGCGGATACCGATGCTGACGTCGTCGAAGATGCCGGGCGTGGTGTCTCGGTAGGAGGACCAGCGGCGTCGGCGGCGGCGGCGGCGGCGGCGGTAGAGGCGGCTTTCGGGGACGGACGGGTGTCTCTGAAGGCAGGGTGCTCGAAGTCGCACGAGACGCCATGTTTCGAGCAGTTGCCACAGCGCGGATGGACCTCGTCACATTTGATCTTCCTGATCTTGCATCGTTTGCAGCCTACGAATGAGCACACGTTGTTAGATTCCGGGCGTCAAGGCTACATCCACGTCCACATCCATATCAACGCGTGCGTACCGGCTCTCGACTTCTTGTGGGATCGCCGGGGGGGCATAATTCAATGCGGGAGGCCAGTGAGTGTTAAACTGTTAGGATAATGCCGAGGGATCTCACGCGGCCGTGGGCACGATCATAACGGCAGGCGAGAACTGCCAGGACAGAGTAGATGGGGTCTACCAGCGGATGCGCAACCCCGTGAAGAAATACACGGGCGATATCGAGAGCTCCGTCGAGTGTTGGTCCATCCTCGGTGTACGTCGACCAGGCTTGGAGATCCGGAGTGCCGGCTTCATTGTCCTATCAAGGACGGAATTGGAGATGGTGGATGGTGGACGGCCCTTGTACGTACTCTCATTGACAAAAAAAAAGGGACTGTCCTGGGGCTGGGGCTCGCTGTGGGCGCATCGGTAAGGGGAACCTTAAAGGCGGTGCAGCAGCACGCAAAGCAATCCGATACGCCGAAGTGGGGCTTGCATGTCTTCGCATGCAGATGAGCCAATCATGTGGAGGACGCCCACGTTTTCCATGCCACCTTGGAATTTGATAGACTGCGACCTCATTCATCTATTTACTGCATGTACTCGTTTCTGCTTAGACGGTACGACCTACCTTAGGTACTAAGTAGGTAGGCTGGCTGCCTCGTTCGGCAAATACTCGATAATTTATCTCAACTGATGAATACAAATATGAGCAGATTCATCAGCTTGAATTCAATGGCTTCTGCCCATTCCCGGCGCTTTATCATCAACGGCTTTGCTGCTTTGGCCCCAATCGTGAGACTGGCAAGATTGGGCGATGTAAGAGCTTGTTATGCACGATTTCCCAAAAGAGGGTTAGGCGTTTAGCCGAGGGTGGAATACGAATACGAGCCGACACCAAGCGACACAAGGTCCTGAAGCGGGTCTTCATATCTACCTCTTAAGGTACCTAGGTAAAAGCACCGAGTAGCTAAAGACGCTCGAAGCGGCGTAGAGACTGGTCCCTAACATATCGACATAGCCACGAGCACGCGCACCGAAATCCAAATCAATTAAACGATTGTGATTGAAGGAAAGCCCAGATCTCGGTACTTTTATCTGACCGAAGCCATCTTCTTAACGGTTTTGAGCTACTTTGTTGGCACGATTTCTGTGCCTCTGCAGTAATTAGTACTTACTGTGGCTTGGGGCCCTTCGGTGCTCGCGTAATCCTCCATCGGCTAGTTAACTTGAATTGTAACCTTGCTGCGAGCCGGTTATCTTGGACTGTGCTGATGACGAAACGAAAGGGAGGGGGGCATCGTAGCGGGACACAGACGGCTGGAATTGTCCTGCATTATCAACCCCTCCTATACATAGGTGAATCTTCGACGAATCCTGGTTGACCTTTCCCTAATTACAAAGTGTCGATCAGGGAGGTTGGAACACGACGTTTCAATGCTGGTCTCGTCTCACGAAGACCATGTATCCAGTTTTCCGCCATCACTCTGCTATGGTGTCCGCTGTGAAAACCCACCGGCAATGATATAGACTAAGGCAATTTGATTGCTAACTAGGTAAGCTAGCGAGATGCAGTCAGATAAACCACTTTCCATTCAAAATGTAAAGTTATCACGCGGTTCCATTCTATGAATGGTGCAAAGAACAAAGTATCCGGTGAAGACAAGCCGCCTGGTCAACTCGAACTTGCCAGTGAGGTTATGCGTAGAGTTACCCTAGAGTTTAGACAGGTATCTCCCAATCTTCATTGGGTATGTAGTTAGGGTATAGTCAGCGAGGGTGACATCACGCTCATGTTCGCAGGACTTCCGACCTTGTCTTGTACTTTGATATCTCTTACGACAACCAATATCATTTAGTGCTACTTAATACCAGGAAGGAGACTGTAACCAACATGAATGTTTCGACAATCCCCTTTTTACAATACCCATCAAGTCATTTTCATACATGTTATTAGAACGTGTCAAGCAATTTTTGGCTACATATTGGCGTTTGGGTCAGCTTGGGTATCGACATGGTCCTGGGCGGAGCAAGGCCATTCGCTTTGTTCAAGCTTAAGCTCGAGTATTGGAAAACTCACTAGGAAATCAAGTGCATGGATTACCAGTCCCCGGGCCTGTTAAGTCCTTTCCGGACATGATGATAGCTACCAGATATGTGGCTTGGTTTAACTTCTAACAAAAAAAGACCATGCATTAATGTCCCATGATGCGCCTCTGACCGCGTTTGTGGCGCCCACAGCTACAGCTCTATGCGCGCCTGTACCGCGCATAAGGCATCCGTCGTAGCATATCACCGTTGGGGATTAGACGCCGGCTACTTGCTTTGCCGTCGGATATAGATTCTACACCGCATACTTTCTTTGCAGGCTACAGGCGGTGTGGTCAAATCTATCTATCCGGGGGGGCACTCACGGGGTCCCCGCATTACGTCGCACAATCCCGTTCTACGTTCCGGCTTACATTCCGGTTTATATGTTGGCCGAGATCGACGGGATCACCGACGCGGCTGTCTGAGTGCGCTAGTAATATGTGATAAGGGATCAGGAAAAGGAGAAAAGAATAGTAAAAATAAAATAAAAATTCTGTTCAGAACTGACAACTCGCCCGATAATCTCTCGACCCCCGGATATACGGGGCCAATGACTCGAGAGTCTTTATATACATGGAGTCGATTATGGCATCTCAAAAGTAGGCCTAGCTTTGCACGAGGGGTTTCAGTATCAACAGGTGATACACCTTTGTCTCTATGCTTGAACAGCTATACTGCCGTAGGGGATTCGTCGTAACCTTGGCTGGACACTTTCTGCTTTTACGGACCAGATTTGGCGTTTCGGGACCCGCGGCATCCGTCGTCCGTCACAAGCTCGAACAATGCATCTGACAGATTTATCTAATACAATGATACCAAGCACATGTAGACTACCAAGATCATCACTTTCACCGATTAAGCAGCCGAGTACCGACACCATTATTACCAACATGATATAGTTTAAGAAGAGAATATGTTCATGAACTACTGAAGGTATGATCTTCAAACTCATTCCTTAGCTCATTGTTGCCGGCGTGGACCTGAAGCTGCTGTGCTGTGCGGTTCTCGGATCTTCTTTGCCAATACGCTCAATACTATTTAAGCTTAACCGACAAATAAATTTGCGAGATAAGCTCAATGAGAGAGGTAAACCAGCTGAGAGATGCGAGGTCGGCGTCCTCAATGGCTGAGGTCAGAAGACTTTGAGTTTGTGTTAAGATTTCATTAGTGTCTTTTGATTCCATGGCAATTACAGTTTCCCGCGTTAGTATTTTCTTGTTAGACCTTGTACTTGATTCCGTGATGAGGCTTTAGCTGCACTTCAAGGTTGTGAAAGTCCATTATGTAGGTACCCATTAAACGGGTGCTTATGCTACACACAGATAATTTTAAGTAACCGCATTGTAGCCCGAAGATATATCATATCTCAATTGAGATAATCCTACGTCAATTAAATTGATTCTTGAAGAGTTCACGGGGTTGGTTCCTATCATAGATCGCTACAGTACCTAGGTACCTGGGTAGTTCACAATCTCCCCTTACAGCCAATGAATCCCTCCATGGTGGATCCACCCGCAGAGGTGTTATGTTTGTCATGCCCTTCCGGCCCATTGTTGAAATTACGCGTGCTTGTACTTCCGCAATTTTCCATGGGCAAGCCTGCCTTGAGGCAGAGAGATAAATTCTTACCTACTAGGTAGCCCACATCGGGCTATTCTGTTCACTTTGACAGTACTCAACACATCATATCCTCTATTGGCCTCTCACTGATCAGTTGATTGGCTGATCGCCCCATTTCAGTGGGACCTGAACCAACACTTTACAACTTAAGTAAGTACCAAGCGCCACCTTCAACAACAATACCGTTTTAAGTTTTTAAAATCTTATACTAACACAACAACTTAAATTAATAATTAAACATAATTTTTTAAGCTTTTAAATTAAGCGCTATCGATTAATACTATTTTTGCTTACTTTAAAATATAGCGTAGTAATTATTTTACGATATTATTTAAATTAAGCTTTTTAAATATATATTCGGTCGTCGAAAGCTAAAATATAAACAATAATATTATTACAACAAAAAATATTAATAATATATTTAAAACATATTTAAAAAAGCTAATAATATATATAAAAATAAATAAACTTAAAAAAATCGATTTAAAATATTTAATAATGTTAATAAAAAAATCTTTAAGCTTTATAAAATAAATAAAAAAATCTATAATATAATAAATAATATATAATATTATTATTAATAACGCAAAAATAAATAATTTTTTAACAATAATGAAATTTAATAATTAAATTATTAAAAAATATTAAAAAGTTTTTAATTTTTAAAATATATATTAATAAATAATAAACGCAGTAAAATATAAATTTATAAACTTAACAAGCTTTAAAAAATATAGCTTTAAAAGCGCCGCAGTATAAAATTTATAAAATATTAAAAACTTACGCTTAAAAATATAAGTTTTTAATAATAAAACGCTATAAAAAATCTTAAAAAAAAAAAACAAGCCGGCTAAAAAAACTATAAACATTATTTAATAATATATTAAATAAAATAATTAATATTAAAATAACCTTTGTTAATTTTTTTTTAAGCGACGTAAAAATTATATTTAATATATAAAAAACAAAAAATATTTCGTTAAATAAATATCGAACTAGCTAACAAAATTTAACAAAAATTTAAAAATAATATTAAAAGTTTATAAAATTATTATATACGGTATTTTAATATTTATAATTAATATATTTATAAAAAAAAAAATAACGATTTAAAAGCTAAAAATAAAAATTTTTAATAAAATTTTAAAAATAAATATTATATATATAAAATAATTAAACAATAATAAAACAATTAAAAAAAAACTATTTTTATTATAATAATATATACACGCTTTAAATAAATAAATATAATAATCGATTTAAATATTATTTAATTTAAAAAACGTAAAATTATTAAAATATATTATTTTAATATAAAGTTTTTTTAATGCTGTAAATATATATAATTTAAACACGTTATAACTTAATATTAATTATCGGCAAAATATTTTATTTATATAAAAAACCACTTAAAAATAAATATATAAGCTTAAATATAATAAAATATAATTAATATAAAAAAAATATAAAGCTAATTTATTATTTTATTTAATTAAAAAACACTTTAAAAAAAACACTAGTTAAATAAATAAAACTGCTTTTAAAATATTTAATAATATAAAAACTAATAAAATAAAAAATTTTAAATTAATAAAATATAAAAGTTACCCGAGACTTTTAAAATTTAAAACTTTTACGTTTTTTATTAAAAATAAAAAAACATCGTAAAATTATTTTAAAGCCCGCTTAATTTAAAATTAACGATTTTATATTTATGCTATTAAATTTAGCTAAAACCTTAAAAAAAACTATAAAATAATAGCTTTTAAAAAAATAAAATTAGCACTTAAAAAAAATAAAATAAAACTTTAGTTTAATATTTAAAATTAAATAAATAATATTTTATATTATTAAAAAAATTATTTTAAAACTTAAAAAACTTTATTAATTTATTTATAAGTTTTATTATAGCAGCAAAAAATATAACTTAAGCAATAATAAACTTATAAGCTAAAATAATTTTGCTATAAATAAAAAACAGCAAGCTTAAAAACTTTAAAAAAAAATTTAAAAAAAAATAAAGCCGAGCACTAAAGCTAAAACGCCAAGCTTTATAAAATATTAAGCAAATAAAAAAAATTAAAAAAAAATTAAAGCAAATAAAAAAAAAAAATTATGCTAGCTTTAATTTATAAGTAAAAAAAAATCTTATAAATAAACTTTTTAATAAATAATATTAAAAAAATATTTTTTTTAAAGCAATAAAAAATAAAAAAAACTTAAATATAAAAATATAGCATATAAAAAAATAAATAAACATTAATATAAAAAAAAAACGCGCTAAAACTAAGTATTATAAAACTAATAAAAATATATATTATAAAAAATATAATTTTAATAAGATTTAAAACTAGCACAATATATTATAGTGGTTAATTTATTAACTATTATATTAATAATTAAAAAGTTAGCAATATTTTAAAGTGAGATACTTAGGTTTTTATACGTATATATATTTTTATATAGCTTTTTATATTATAGCTATTTTAACGTATATAATAATTTTTTTTTTTAAATTTAGCTTTAAATTAATTAAGCCTGCAATATTTACTTAAATATTAAAGAAAAATAACTATATATTAAACTTTTAAATAGTTTATAGCTTTATATATTACTGCTTTAACGCTGCTATTATATAATAAGCGTACGTTATTTATAATGTTTTTATAAGCTTTTATTAAGCTTAGTTTTTATAAGTAGTATTATAAAGCTTTTAATTAATTAATCGTATATATATATTATAGCTATATTATTTATTAGCTAATAAAAAAGTTTATCTCGCGCGCTTAAAATTATTTAAAATTGCTTGCGTTTTATATTTTTTTCGAGATCGAACTTACGACTTTTTAAAGCGTATAATATTTTAATAATTAATACTTTATAATATAATTATTATAATAACTAGCTTATTAATTATTATATTAATAATTAAAAAGTTAATAATATTTTAAAGTGAAATACTCGGGCTTTTATATATATATACGCTTTTATATAATTTTTTATATTATAGTTATTTTAGTATATATAATATAATAATAAAAACTTAAGCACCACAAGATTTTATTTTAAAACGTTATACTTTAAATAATAAAACACCGTTATTTATTAAATTTTATACGGCTAGTTATTATAATAAATATAAAAAGTTTTATAATAAAAAAAAATCTTTTGTTTTTTTTATAAAAAACTTTATTATTTGTTTTAAAGCGATAAATTATTAAAATCTTTAAGTATATCGTTTAATAATAAATTAAAAATATTATAATTTAACGTTAATAAAAAAAACAAGCCACGCTTATTATTTTTTTAGCACTTTTTAACGATAATAGCTTTAATATTATTAAAACTAATATAATTATTATTTAAAAACTATAAGTTTATAATATTTAAAAATAAATTTAAACTATAAATTATAATTAATAGTTTTATATAATATATTTAAATAATAAAAAAACCATTATTGTTATATATATTAATAAAAATATAAGCTTTAAAATTTAAAAAACAATATTAAATAAAAACAATTTTTACGTGCTAAAATTTAAATAAAAAAACTATTACGTATATATTATTAGTTTATATTAATTATTTAATTATAGTTTAAAAATTATAATAGTTTTAAAACGTTTAAACGATTTTTTAATAAACGTTTTAAAAAATATTATAATATTAGCAGTAAAAAATTATAACGCACATTATTTAAACTAATTACCGCTAAAATAAAAAACTAATTAAAAAAATATAAGCTATATTATATTATTAATAATAAAGCTTTTTAATAAACGTTATTTTAAAACACTTTAATTTAAAAAAAAAAAAAAGTTTAATAATTAATTTAGTTTTTATTAATTTAAAAATAATATAATATAAAATAATAAAAAAATCTTTAAACTTTAATAATTATATATTAGTTTATATTATAATTAAAATATTAAAAATATTATAAATAAAAACTTTTTAAACTTGTTTATAAAAAAATATAAATAAAATAATTTTAAATAAAAAATTAAATAAAACCTTAGGTTTTTTTTAATATAATATTAAAAAAAAACTAAAAAAATATATTCGACTTTTTATATATTATATAAATAAAGTTATAAAAGCAGCAATATTAGCAAAAATAATATATTTAAAAAAAATAAGTTTTAATAAATACTTAAATTAATAAAGCTAAAAAAAAACGCTAAGAAAATATTACGGTAAATTAAATAAAACAAGTAATAAAAAGCGTATAAATATTTTTATTATTACGAGCTAACTATTGTTTTTAAAAAAAAACTAAAAAAATAAAAACGTAATTATTTTCGGCAATAAATAAAAAAAGCCGTAAATAACCCAAGAAAAATATAAAAAGTTATTAAAATTTTTAAAGCGAAAATAGCGTTTAAAATACTTTATATTATAAAAATTAAGCTTGCAAACAATATTATAATTATTAAAAAAAAAACATAATAATAACGCTAAAATTTTTTTTTTTTTTTTTATTAAAAACGCTAAGCTTGAAAATATTAAAAACTATTAATATAAAAACTTTATTTAAATACCTGCGATTATAAATATTAAAATATTAATTATAGCGAAAAATATATTTATAAATAAAGCTTTAAAGCTTAATATTTTTATTAATAAAATATTTAAATTTAGTTTTTATAATAAAAATTAAATTGTTTAATTAAAATTAAAATAATTATAATATATTAATTAAATATTTAACGCAAGTTTATAATTAAGTTATTATTTAAGCTATTTTAAATTATTAATTATAATAGTTTTAAAAAAACTTAACGCAATTAATTTAATTATAAATAAATTATATAAATTTATCGCGCTATTTAATACTTTAAATAAATTAATAAAATCGATAATAATAAATAGATTTTAATATTTTTTCGCTATATATAATATTTTTTTATTAATTTATTTAAAAAGCAAAAAAAAAATCTTTAAAAAAAACGCGATATATATTATTATAAAAACAATATATAAAACGTAGTAATAAAGTAAGTGCGTAGCAGCTTTATTATTAAATATTTTAAAAGCTTTTAATAATATTTTTAAGTTAAGATTTTTATATAATTATAAAAAAATAAAAAATAAAAAGTATTATTTTTAAATAAATTAAATTGTTTTTATAAAATAAAATAATAAAACTTAAATTACTTGATTTTATAAAAAAAAAAAAAATTAATAAAAATAAAAATTTATTAAAGATTTTTTATTTTTTTAATATTATTTATTATTTTTAACGCCGACTTAATAAAAAAACTTAGTAAACTTAAGATAATAATAATATAAATAAACGATATTATAATAATTATAATAAAAAACAATTAAAATTAAATAAAACTTATTTTATAAAAAATAATTAAAATATACGCGATATAAATAAAATAATATTTAGTGATTTTTAACCCGAAAAAATTTTAATTTATTTAGTTTTTAAAACTAAGCTTTTATTTATTAAAAAAAATCGAAATAATTTATAAAAAAAAACAAGTTATTAAACTTAAACCGATTATAATAATATTAAGCTTAAAAATAAATTAAAAGTTAAACTTTAAAAAATATATTAAAATAACGAGAGTTATAACGTTATAAAAATTAAATAAACTTTTAATTATAAACAATAAATATATTTAAAGCTTAAGCTTTATAAACGTTTAAAAATATATATAAAATTATATTATAAGCAAGCTTTTTTTATAAAAACTTAATATAATATAAGCTAAATAAAAAATATAATAAAGCCACGTAAGCGCTACACACTTTATAAAATAAAATAGCGGCTAAAATTTTAAAAATATTTAAAAATATTAGCAATAATTTTTTAAATATAAAAATAAAACTTTTATTAATAAAAAAAACGCTTAAATAACGCTCGATAAAAATATTTTTATAAATAATAATAAAAAAACTAGGCTATATATTATTAATAAATATAAATATTATAATTAAGCTAGTTAACCCGTTTAAAATTATAAAAAAATATATTATAAAAAACATTAATATTATATTTTTTATAAAACTATAAAGCTATAAAGCTATAAAGCTTATAAGGTTTATATAGTTTATAAAGCTATATATATATATAATTATATTAAATATTTTAAAAGCTAAGAAATATTATTAAATTTTTTAATTTATTGTTTTAAGTATATAATATAGCTTATAATAATAATATTTTTTAGTTTTTAAGTTTTTAAAATAAACTAAATTATTAAGCGTTATATATTTAAGTTATCGAGTATTTAATTATATATTAAAGTTATTTTAAACTTTAATTATTAAAAATATAAAACTTTATAATTTAATTAATAAATAAGTTTTCCGGGTTTATAAATAATATATATTATAAATATATAAGGTTATATTATAATTATAGTTATAAAACCTAGATATAATAATTTAAAGCTATAAATTTTATATAATAAAAATTATTATAATAAAGCGACCACTATATATAACGACAATTATATATTTTTTAGCCGGGAATATAAGTTATACCGAGTTATAAGCTATATATAACTTAAAGGTTTTAATATATATATATATTTTTATATAGCTAGTAAGCGATTCGAGGCTAAATCGTATATAAAAAAAAACATAGTTATTATATTTTTTATAAAGTTATAAAACTATAAAGCTATAAAGCTTATAAGGCTTATATAGCTTATAAAGCTATATATACGCATAGCTGCACTAAATATTTTAAGAGCTAAAAAATATTATTAGATTTTTTAAGTTGTTGTTTTAAGTGTATAGCGCGGCTTATAATAATAAATTTATATATTTTAAAAATAAAAAACGTAATAATATATATAGCTTTTTTATAAAACTATTTTTTATTTATTATATAAATAATAATTTAATTTAACACTTTTAAGCTTATATTTATTTTTATAAATAATTAAAAAATAATATAGTTTATAATTAATTTATTAATAAAAAAAATTATTAATTTTTTAAAGAATTTTATAAAATAATTATAAAAATATTACACTTAATTTTAATTATTATAATATAAACATTAATATATATTAATATCGAAAACAATAAATTAATAAATAACTTAGTTAAAAAAGTTATTAATTAATAATTTAAAAGCTTAAAAAATATTAATATAATATATTAAAAAAAACTATTATTATAGTTAGCAGTTAAAGTTAACGTAAAAATAATATAATCGAAAACGTTATATAAAATTTAATAATATTATTTAAAAATATAATAAAATAAATAAAATATTTTTAAATATAAATATAAACTTAAACGTATAAAATTAATAATATTAATAAAAATAACGTATAATTTTTAATATAAAAACTTATTGAAAATAATTTATATAATAATAATAAAGCTAAAAACAAGTAAAAAAAGCTTTAAAATATATTTTTATTATAAAAAAACAATAAATTTATTAAAATATAACTTATATAATAATAAAACATTATAAATAATTTTTTATATTTTATTAAACTATAATATTTTAAACTTATAAAAAAAAATATATAAAAAAAATTAATAACAAGGTTATTAATATATAAAAACTTTTAAATAATTTAATAATAATTAAAAAAACGGCTTTTATAATATTAAAGTTAAATATTTTATATTTTTTTTAAAACGTTAATATTAAAGCGCTTAAATTAAAAATAAAAAAAGCGATTAAAAAACGCTTTAAGCTTAAAATATATAAAATAATAAAAAACTTAAAAAAAAAAACAAATAAATTAGCTATATAAGCTTAAATTATATAATTAATAAATAATGCGACTTATTAATTGCTAAATAAAATAAATTAAAATATTAATTATAAATTAACTTAAAATTATTTATTAAATAAAGTTTAAAGTAAATATATATATTATAAAAAATAATTAAATATTATTTAATAATATATAATAATATATAACGCATTAAAAATATTATTTATAACTTTAAACTAAGTTTAACGCGCAAAAAAAAAAAAAAACTATATATTTAAAAAAATATAAGCATAAATTAAAAAATAATAACAATAATATATTAAATAATAATTATTTAAACACTTTAATATATTATAAATAATAACTTAAGCTAATATTTTATAAAAATAATAACAAATATTAAATAAAATATATAATTAATATATAAAAATATAAAAAGTAAAAAAATTATAATAGTTATAAAAAAAATAACGTAAAAAACAAGGCGTTAAAAAATTAAATTAATAAATAAATAAGTTTTTTTATAATTATATTTAGTATTAAATTTAAACGTACGCTATTATTTTTTAAAATAAGCACGTAAAAAAAGCCGGAGGTTTTTTATAAGTTAGTTTAGCCACCTTTGCTTAATTTAAATAAAATTAAATAAAATATATATTAATTTTATTAATATAAATTATTATAATTTAAAATTTATTAAAAAAAAAACTTGTTTAGTGTAATAATAACATGTTTTAAACTATTTAAGTAAGCTGCCGGTTTAAGTTTAATAATAAACTATTTTTTTTTTTATTTGTTTTTTTTTTATAAACATAGCTTTAACTCTATAACTTAAAAATAAATTATATAATAATGTAAATATTAATTAAATAATATAAATTTAAACAGTATTATTTTTTATTAAATAATTTATTACTTTACGATTTATTACTACGTTATAAAACTAAGTGGTTATTATTAAATAATAGTTATAATAATTATATTATAAATATAAAAGTATTAAAAAAAACTTAGTGTTTTAATATTAAATACGTTATATATATAATAAGTAGGCTATACTTGCTTATAATTATATTTTTTTTAGTGGATTTTTTATTAATTAGCTTTTAATAATTATTATATTTATTATATAAAAATAAAAAAAAACCTAGTTTATTACTTTAATAAATTTTATATACTTTTTTTATTTTTAAGTAAATATTTCTACACTTTTTTAAATTATATATAAATTTTTTTTTTATACGCGCACTATTTTATTTTAACTTTTTTATATAATAATATATTAATAAATAAATCTTTAATTATTATATTAATTATTAAATTTTTTTTTGCTAGCTTTAAAATAAATGTTTTTTAAATACTAGATTAAACTTTTTAAATATTTTATTTTTATATGTTTATTTTACTTTAAAATAAATATTTTTATTTTTTATATTTTACTTTAAAATAAATATTTTTATTTTTTATATATTATTAATATATATAATTTTTTTACGCACTTATTTATTTTATTTTCGCTTTTTTATATAATATTATTTAGTTATTTTATTATTATATATTAATATTATTTTAGTTTTTAAACAGTATAAGTCGAGTTATTTATTTTTTTTTATTTTAATAATAATAAAGCTTTAAACGTTATAGTTATTTTAAATATATTATTATTTTTTTTTTTTATATTTTTATTTTTTTAACTTATATACTTATTTTTTTTTTAATATTTAAATTTATATACTGTTTTAACTTTAATAATTTTATTAATATTATATAAAAACTTGTTTAAAATTATTATATTTAATTAATAAAATAATATTTTAAATTTTATAAATATTATATTTTAAAAATAAATTAATTAATTAAATTTACATTTAATTAAAACACTTTAAATTAATTTAAAAAAATATTATTAAAATTAATAAATATAAAATCTTTAACTTTTTTTTAGTATAATAAAGCCTTAAAATATTTAAAAATAAAGCGTAGTTTAATGGTTATATATCGTAAAATATAATATTATATTATTTAATTAAATTAAGCGTAATAAATTATAAGTTTTAATAAACTTAAATATAAATAAGCCTACTAATAAAAAAGTTAAAAACGCCGGAGTATTTTATATTCGGATTAAATAAAGCGTTATTATTAAGTTAATATATATATTAACATCGCGAAATTAAAATTAATTAAAAAAAATATATTATTAAATATTTATTTTAATATTTTTTTTATTTTTATTATTTTTTTTAAAAAGTATACTTTATTTATACTTTTTTATTATTTTTAAGCTTTACTTTTATAATATTTTTTAATTTTAATTTATTATTTAATATAGTTTTTTAATATAATATTTAGTTTTTAATTCTTTAAATCGAATATTTTATATAACTTAAACCTTAAAAAAGTTGCCGAGATAAGTTTTAACGGAGTATTAAACTAGCTTTAGTTTATTAATAAATTTTAGCGCGCTTTAATATTAGGTTTTTATACTAGTTTTTATGCCGGTTTATTTTAAAAAATATTAAGTAGTAAAATTAACAGCTTTATAACAAAGTTTTTTAGTTATAACTTTATAGGTAAAAAACTACTTTATTTAATTAAAGTTATTAATAAACGCGTTAATTTATTTATAAACATATATTTAAAAGTAAGCTTGCGATATAATAATTAGCTATATTTAAATTTAAATAATTTTAACTTTTTATTTATTTATATTATTGCTTTATTAATATTATAGCTTTAATATTTAAATAAAAGCTAATTTTTACGGCACTTTAGCTTTAATATATAAAGTAAACTAATTTAACTTAAATTAATTATTTTTTTTATTAATAAATTTTTAAATAAAAAAGTTTATTAATATAATATAAGTTTAAACAACTTTTAATATATAATATTATATATTAATTATATTTTTAAATATTAATTAGCTTTAAGCTTATTAAATAATTTAAAACATTAATTTATAAGCTTTAAAACTTTAACTTAATTTAAAAAATTATTATTAAAGCCGATAAAAAATAAATTATTAATAAAAATAAATTAATATAATAAAACTTTATTATAATTATATTTATAATATATTAATAATATTATTAAGTTATTTAGCTAAGTCGAGCATAATAAATTATAAATTTTAATAAACTTAAATATAAATAAATTTATTAATAAAAAAATTAAAAATACTAGAGTATTTTATATTTAAATTAAATAAAACGTTATTATTAACTTAATATATTTATAACGTTACTTTAAAAAAAAAATTAAATAAAGTAATTATATTTTTAAATATTTAAATATAAAGCTTATTTAATTTTTTATACTTAATTTTATTAATTATATTAAATTTTTTTAATTATTGCATGTAGTAATTTATATTTAAAAAAGTAGTTTTTATTTAAAAAACTTTTTTTTTAAAAATATAAAAAGCCAGCTTTTTAGTAGCTATATTAATACTTTTAAAGCTATTATTTAATTATTTAACTTAGCCGAGTAAATATTTATTATATATTAAATATAATATATTAATTAACGTTAACTTTATAAATAAATAAAAAAGCTAATAATAAATATTAATATTATTAATATAATTTTTTAATGGAGTAAAATAATAGCAAAAATAGCTTTATATATATATTAAGCTTATAAAAATTAATAAAACTATTATATATATATTTAAATAATTATTTTTTATTTATTATTATATATTAATTTTATATAAAATAATTAAGTCGAGTTTATTTTCGATAAATATTATAAAAATAATAATAATTATAAGTAAAATATTATTTTAAATAAAATATACTTAAGTTATTATTAGTCGAGTTAAATATAATTTAATTTAAAATATTTTATAAATAATTTATAAAAACTTATTAAATAGCTTAAAACTAGCTTATAAAACAAGTTAGCAAATAAAACGCAATATATTTTTATTATTAAGTTTAAAATTTAATAAAAATAGTTTAATATATTAAGTCGGCTAACGATATTTTTTAAGTATAATTAATTTTTAATAGCTTAAACCGGCTTAAATTAAAATATTTTTTAAAACTTAAGTTTAATTAGCTTAAATTTTATAAAAAAATAAATTTTTTATAACAGCTAAAAAATAAGCTTTATTTTTTAATATAGCAAGCAAATTATATATTATAAATTATAAAGTATAAATATATTAATAAAAAATAAAATAATATATTTAAATAATATTTTTTTAATATTAAAATTATAATATATTTATTTAAAATATTTAATTTATAAAGCTAAAAAAATTTAATTAGTTTTTATTTTTAAAAAGTCTCGCAGTAGTTAATATTTATATAAATAATTATTAAAGCTTAATAATAGTTTTAAGCTAATATAAATATATTAATTATTTAAAGATTTTTTATATTATATTTTAATAAATAAACAATTTTTTAAGTATATTAAGCTTAAATATTATTATATTTTATTTTAGATTTTTTTTAAGTAAAAATATTTTATAAGCTTTAATTTTTAAGCGGTTGCGCACTTGTTTACGTTAATATTTTATTTTATTTATTTTTTTATATATTATATATTATTTAATAACGTTTAATAAATATAATTAACGCTTAATATATTTTATATACGTTTATTATATTAATTATATAAATTTTAATAATTATTTTTTTTTCGTAAATATATTTAATTATTATATAATTAAATTTACTGCAGCTATTTTATTGCCTACGGTATAAAAATAATAATAATTGTTAACTTATTTTATTTTAAATTAAAATTATATATTAAACTTATAATTATTAATATTTTTTTAATTTAATTTAAAATATTTTTAATTTAAATTATTAGCTGTTTTATTTAAAGTGTTTTATTTAAAATAATTAAACTTAATAGCTTATGTTTTAATTTAATTTAATTATTTTATAATAATTTTTATTATAAACTTAAAAAATATTTAATAATTTATTTATTATTTAAAATTATAGTTTAATATTATTATTTATTAGTTTTTTTTTGCTTATACTTTATAATTAATAATTTAAATAATTAATATTCCGAGAAATTTAAAACAAAATAAAAAATATATTAAAATTAACGTTTTATTTTTTTTATTAAGCTTTAAGTTTTTAAAAAACTTTTTAATTTTAGCTTTAATAGCGTCGCGTTTTTTTATTATTTTAAGCTTATTATATATTTTATTTTCGGTAATTTCGCTTTTTTTAGTTATATCGGTTATTTTTGCGTGCTTTTTAGCCTTTAAATTCTTATTATATTTTATAATATTAACGACTTTCGGTTTTTTTAATAATTTAATATTTATTTTTTATATATTTTTAATAGCGGTTAAATTTAACGATTATATATTTATTAATATTTTTTTATTAGCGTATAATATTAGTTTTTATTTATTATTAATAAAGTTTTTTATTATAAAGTATTATTAAGCCTGGTTTTTAAATTATTTAGCTGTTTAAATATTTAATTAAGTTTTTTTAATATAAATTATATTAAGTTTAAAAAAAAATAAAGTAGCTTTAAGCGCTATTAATAAAAAAATATAAAAAGTTATTATGTTTAAAAAAACTTATATAACGTAAAGATTTATAAAATTAGCTATAATTATAACTTTTATAAAGTTAGCCGACTAAGTTTTTTTAAATTATATATATTTTTTTTTTAATTTTACGTTAAAGGTTTTTAAAAAAGCTTTATTTTATATAAAACTATAAAAATTAGCGCCGAGGCTAGCTTTATTTATTTAAGCTCTTTAATAAAGCTTTTATTTTTAGTTAATATTATTTTAATTAAAATGTTTTTTATATTATTTATTATTTTAATTATTTAATAAAGCCGCTAAAATTATATAAGTTTATTTTTAAGCAGGTTATTTTTTTTTATTTTATATAATAATAAGTTTAAAACTATTATTTAAATAATTTATAACTAATAAAATAAATAATTTCGGGATATTTATTTTTACGATTATTTAAACTAATTAAAACTATTAGTTTTTTAAAATATAAATTATAATTAAAGTTATTTTTATTTAAAAAATATTTATTATAAATCGCTCGGCTTATATTAAGCTTAAAATATATTTTAATATTTTTTATTAAATTTACCGTTATTTTTTTTTACCGGAAATAATTTAATTTTTTTATAGTTTAATTATTTTTAATAATATATATAAGTCGAATTTATTTATTATTAATTATTATAAAATATTTTTTATAATAATATTTAAATTTTTTATAGTTTTTAATAATTGTAAGTTTTTATTTTTATTTTATATAATAAAAAGTTTTAATAAAAAAATTATTAAAATATAGCCGGCTTTTAAAACCTAGTTTATAAAAACGAATAAGCTTTAGCTAACGCTTATTAATAAGTGTATATAGTAAATAAAACTAATTATATTTTATTTTTAAAACGTTTTTTTAAAATAATTTAACTTTATTTTTAGCTGCGAAGGTTTATTAATTAATAACTGCTTTATTAGCTAAAACAACTTTATTTACGCCGCAAAATATGCTAGCTAATTTAATAAAACAATTAAACAAGCGTATAATTATTAATAATAAAAAATAAAATATATTTATATAAATTTTATAAACATAAAGCTAAATATAATAAAAAATAGTAAATAATAAAATTATAAATCTCGAAAATAAAGTGCTAGAAATATTAAATACTTAGCTAATATATTTTTTAAGTAATATATTATATACGATATATTTATAAATATTTAATATTAAATTATTTTAAAAAAATTTACTACGGTAAAAAATTAAAATAATAGCGATAAAATAATTAATAAGCGCTTAATAAATAATTACTTTTATATAATTATAGCTTAATAAAATATATATTTTTTAATTATATAATAATATTAAATAAAAACTTAAGTAAAATTATTTAAGCTTTTAAATTATATAAATTAAATAATAAATTAACGTTTTTTATATAATTTTAATATTAAACTTATAAATAACTTAAAGTAATATAAACTTATATATATATATTTACTTTATATAAATAAAAAATTAATATAATTTTATTTTAAATAAAAAATGTTTTATTTTAAATATTTAATTTTACGCGGTTAATAAAAACAAGTTAAAATAAGTTTTATTTTTTTAAATTTTTATATTAAAATATATATTTTATTGTTTTATTATTATTATATTTTATATTTTTCTAGTTTTTTTTAAATATATTAATATAAACTATAAAATATAATTATATTTATATATTTAAAACTTACTTGATATATTAAATTTTTTTTAAAACTCGAACTTTATTATTTATTATTTAATATATAAACTTATTTATTTTTTAAAAATTGTTTATTTTTTTTTAAGTTTTTATAATTATAAAAGCTTTATTTTACTTTTATATTATTATAAATTTATTTTTAATATAAAAGTTATAAAATTAATTATAAAATTTAAAAACTTTATAATTATTTTATTTAATTTATATTATTTAATTATTTTTTTTATAAAATTATTTATTATAATTTTATTATTATATATTTTTTTAAACTTATTTTTTTTTTAAAAAAGCTTAGCATTAAATAATAATAAATTTTATAATATTTAATGCTAAAATAAATTTACTTTAAACGCTATATTTAAATATTTTAATATATTATAAGCAAAGTTAATATTTTATTATTTTAATTTTTATATTAAAACTTATTAAATTATTAAATATAGCCTTTAAAAAATTTATTAATCGGTAATATTAAAGTATTTATTTATATAATATATTATTAAACCCACTTTTAATAATTTTTTTAATTTATTTTATTTTTTTTTTCTTTTATTTATTATAATATTTTTATTATTTTTTATTAAATTCTCGGTTAACTATAATTAAAAACCTTAAACTTTTTTATACTTATTTTTTATTATTTTTTAATTTTAGCTATAATTAATTAATTTATAACGTTAAGTTTTTTATATATTTTTTTTTTATAATTTTATTTTTATTTTATTTAATTATTATTTAAGTTAAAAATTAAATATATTTTGCTAGCTTTTTATTTTTATTTTTTATTAAATAAAACTTAATAGTTTATATAATTTTTTTAATTTATATTAATTTAGCTTATATTTTATTTTATTAACACTAAGTTAACTTAAAAAAATATAATAAAACTATATTAAATTAATTTATTAATTTATTATATATATATTATTATTTTTTATATTATATATTTATTTATTTATTTATTTTTATTTTTTTATAATTTTTATATTAGTTAATATTAATAAAAATATAAATAAAGCAAGTATTTTTTATTTAATATAATATTATTTTAATTTATTTTATTAAAATATAAACTTTATAATAAAAAAACCTTTATAAAATAACTTATATATAATATATTAAATAAAATATTAACTAAAATAAATTTATTATATAATTTTTTTTAATAATTTATATATTAATATATACGATAAATAAACTTTATTATTATTTATTACTTTTTTATTTTCGAGCACTTAGTTAAATTAATAAAGATTATTTAGCGAAATAATAAATTTTATTTATATTTCGATAATAAAAAATTAAAAAACACTTAAGAATTATTTTTAAATAGCTTATTATTTAAGTTTATATTTAAATAATAAAAAATAACTAAAAAATATTTAAATAATATAAAAATTTATATTAAAATTATTTATAAATTAATAATTTTTAAGTTTAAGTTAAATAATAATATTATTTATTATATAATAGCGTTAATATTAACTCGGGCTAATGTTTTAAAAATAATAAAAGTTAAAGAATTTTATTATATAATAAATTTTAATAAAATTAAAGCTTTTTTATTTATTTTTAATAAATTTAAAAATATATTTATTAATTTTATAATTATATTAAATTAATATAATATTTATAAACCTTTTATTTAATTATATTATATTATTAATTTAATAATAAAAATTAACTTTAATTTAAATTTTAATATTTATATCGACAACTTTTATTATAAACTAAAGGTTTTATAGTAATTAATTTTAAATATTTTATATATTTAAATATTATACTTAATTAATTATCCCGGCTTTATTTTATTATATAAAGTTTATTAAAAATAAAGCAATAAAATATAATATATAAAATTTTTTTTAAATAATAATTAATTAATTATAAACTATAACTTGTATAAAATATTTTTAGTAAATAAAATAAATATTTACGTAGTAATAAAAAAAATCCGCGAGAATTTATATGTTCGAAAAACTATTATTAAGCAAGCGCTATTATATAAAAATAAACTTTTATTTTTAATTTATTTTAAACTAGTTATTAATAATAAAATCTTTTAATATATATAATATATTAATATAAATAAATTAAATATTAAAAAAAGTTTTAATTTATATAGCACTTATAAAATTATAATAATTTTTAATTTTAAAAAGTATTATAAACGTAAAAATATTATTAATTAATATAAAATATTAAAATATTATATAATATTACGACGCTGCACTAATAATATTAAACAATAAATATTAAAAATATATATTAATATTAAAGTAAAAAAATAAAACTAGTTTAAGTAAGCTAGCTTAAAGTTATAACTTAAATATAATAATTATTATATAAAATATTATAGCTTTAGCTTATTTATTATATAAGCTATATATTAATTAGCTTTAGCTATATTATTAACTATATAACTATTATTTTATACACTTTATAGCACTTATATAAGCAATAAGCCGTAATTATTTCTTTAAAAATTATATTTATATATAAATTTAATATAAATTAAATTTTTTTAAAAGTATTAATTACTTTATTTATAAAATTTAATGTATTTTTTATAAAGTAATAGCTTATAATTAATTATTAAATAGCTTTTAGTTTTATAATGTTTATATTTACTACGTTTTTTTTATTTAAAACGTTTTACTTTAGTAAAATTAATAATTATACGTTTATTAAAAGTTTAAATTATTATAACGTTAATAAAATTAATTATAATTATATTTATATTAATTATATTAAAAAAGTTTAACTTTATAAATGTAATATTTTTAATATTACTAGTATTTATATATTAAAGCTTATATTTATTTTTAAGCTAAAATAATAATTTAATAAAATTATTATAATTATTTAATATAACCTTGCGGTTATTTAGCTTAATTTATAGTTTCGCTAATAAAATTAAATATAAGTTTTAAATACGTAAAAAGTTAAGCTGCTGCGTAATATTTACGTTTTAATAATTTTTTTTTTAAATAATAAAAAAAATATATATTAAGTCGATATTTTTAAGCTAAAATATTTTAAAGTAATAAAACACGCGTATAATTTTATTAAGGTTATAATAAATTTATTATAAAGCTTTTATAATTTTTATAAAATTTTATTAATTAAATTTATTATTAAATAATAATAAACAAATAATTTATTATATTTTTTAGTTAAGCTTTTTATATATATAAATAAACTTGGTTTTATTAAAATTAATCGCTTTATTATTAACGCGTAATTTATTTTTTAAAAAAAATAATTAAACTTTAAACTTAGCTAGCCTTAAAAAAAAATAAATTAAATAATATAAATTAAAATTTATAAAAAATAAAAGTTATTATATTAATATTTTAAATAGCGCGTAGTTTTACTAGTTTATACGCGTGGTTAGCTTTTATTTTATTAAGCTAAACGTTAAAAATAACAATAAAATTATTATAAAAATATTATATAGCTGCTTAAACTAAAGCTTAAACTTAACCCGCGTTAAAAAATTAATCGGCTATAACTATATATATTAAAGCATATTAAATAATAAAAAATATATAAAAAACAAAAGTATTTATATAAAAAAATATAAAAAAAAAAAATATAAATATTCGATAAAAAAAAACTAAAAAAAGCGCAGTTTATAAAAAAAAACTAAAAGTTTAGTTAGTGTTAATTTATTATAAAATATATTTAAAACAAAAATATATATAAATATAGCTTAAATTTATTATATTTAAGCTAATAGCGCGTTTAATTAGCTACGTTAGCGTATGCTAGCCGCGCAATTCGCAAAAAAAAATTGCCGAAAAAAAAAGTTAACCTATAAAAAAAAGTCGAAAAAAAAAAAACTTAAACAAATCAAAAAATACTTATAATTTATATATAAAAAAGTTATATAAAAAAGTATTTATTATTTTTAATTAAATTAATATATAAAAAATAGCCTTAAAGTTTTTTTAAAAACTTTAATATTATTATAACGCTATATTAATAATATTAAATAATAAATATTAAAAATATATATTAATATTAAAATAAAAAAATAAAGCTAGTTTAAGTAGGCTAGCCTAGAGTTATAACTTAAATATAGCAGTTATTATATAAAGTGTTATAGTTTTAGCCCACTTATTATATAAGCTATATATTAATTAGCCCTAGTTACATTATTAATTATATAACCACTATTTTATATACTTTACGGCACTTATATAAACAATGAGCTATAACTTATAAAACTAAATTAATTTATTAGTTTATAAATAAAAAAAAAACAAAAAATAATAAAAGTAAAAATTTTCGATAATTATAAAAAATAATATAATAATAATTTTATTAAAAATAATTTTATTTTTTAAATAAATAATATTAAATAAAAAAACGATTATATTATAATAAATATAATTTAATTAAACTTTTAACTTTAGCAGCACTATAAATATAATAATATTTTAATAATAAAATATATTAATTATTTATTTTTATAAAAAATAAAAAAGTTTTATAAAATATTTTTATTAAAAAAAAATATTAATATTAAGATTTTTAATTTTCACAAGATTTTCGAGATCGTAAATATTTTTTTAATATTAAAAATTTAAATATATTTATTAAATAATTTAAAATTAAAAAATCTAAAAATTTTATAAATAAATTTATTTATAGCGCTTATATAATAAAAAATATAAAATAAAACCGAAAAAAATAATATTAAGCTTAAGTAATAATATTTAAAACGCTATAAATAATATAGTTTAATACGCTTTAAAAAAAATTATAAAAAAATATATTTATAAATTATATATTTAAAAATTTATTTATATTATTATTTTTATTATTATTAATTAGTTTAAGCGTTATTTTATTTTTTAATTATAAATATTAATAGTTTATTAAAATTATTTAATATTTTTTTTTTATTTTATTTATTTAAATATATTTTTATATAATATAAATATAATAATATAAATTATTTAAAATATATAAATAAAAATTAAGCTAATATATAACTTTAAAATAATAAATTATTAATTATATATATAATATATATAAAATATATAATATTTAATAATAATATTTATTTTTATTTTTTTATATATATTTAATAATATATTATAATAATTATTTTTTATTTAATTATATAACTAATTATTTCTTTAAAATTTATATATAAACTATAATTTAATTTAAGCTTAATTAATATATTATTAATATAACGCTTAAGCTTAATAAATTTATTTTATTATTAAATATTAATATATTAAATAATTTTACGTGTTAATTAATAATTATTATTTATATTAGCTTAGTTTTAATTATATTTTATTAAAATAATTTTACGATTTTTTTTTTCTAGGTTTTTTTAACTTTATATAAAATTTATTTTAGTTTATAATTTTTTAATATTTATTATTTTTTGCATTAAAAAAATTGTTCGACTTATTATATATTTATATATATAATCTTTATAGTTTAATAAATTATTATAAATAAATTATTATTAATAATTAAGTTAAGTTATTTATTTTAAAAAATATTATATTTTTTTATTACTTAAGTTTTTTTTTATATTAAATTATATTATAATATTTTTTTTTATTTTTTTATAATTTTATAAATATTAAGTTTTTTAATAATTATTAAAAAAAAATAATAATATTATTTTTTTTTACTTATAATATTATATATTTTATTAATTAACTTTATAAAGTTTAACGCTATTTTTTATTAGTTTATAAAATAAAGCGCTTATATTATCGATTTATACGTAGATTATTTTAATAAAAAATTTATATTTTTTGCTATTTTTTAATAATAAGCGGCGCTTTAACTTAAATATTTAAAAACTTAATAATAATAGCAGCATAATATATTATTTATTAATTATATTATTATTTTTTTATTAATAGCGTAATTTAAGCTGTTATATTTTTTAAAGATTTTTAAAAATTTTTATTAGCGCTATTTTTTTTTCGCGCAGTATCTCAAGAGTTATAAAATAATTATTATTTAAAATTAGCCACTTTAGCGTAAGCTTAATAATATACTCGATATAAAAAAAACCGACGCTATATTAAATTTTTTACGTTTTATATTTTATTATTTAAACTTATAAAATAATAAACTAATAAATAATAAAAAATATAAAATATTTTTTTTAAGTAAAGCGATATATTATATTTAAATAAATAATAAATATTTTATTTATAATAAGTTTTTTAATTATTTTTTTTATTAACGTATTTAAAAAAAAAATAAAAATATTATTATATTAAAATTAATAAATAATTATAGTTTTATTATAAAAACTATATATTATATTATTATTAATTTATATTTTTTATTAAATTTTTAGTTTTTTATAAAAATATTTTATTTATTATTAATTATAAACTATTTTTACTTTTTTTATTTTACTTTAAAAAAACGTTAATATTTTTTTTTATAGTTTTTTAATGTTTTTTTTATATAATAAATAAAACTATTTTTACGTAATAAATAATTATAAAATAATATAAAACTAAATAAAAATTAACGAAAAACTAATTAAAAAAGTTATAAAATATTATAACTTAACTATTTAAAATTAATTTTATTTTATTTTTTATTATTTTAAAAATTTATAATAAATAATTAATTAATTAATAAAAAAAAGCTTAGTGTAAATATAATATTATATTATACTTTATTATATATAATATATATTATTAAGTTTTTAAACTTATTATTATTTTTTTTATTTTTTTTTTATTATATTAAGTAATTATTTTATATAAAAAATTAATTTTTATATAACTATAAGCAATAAAATATTTTAATTATTCAAGCTTTTTTATATATTAAAATGATTTTTATAAAATAATTTTATACTTAAAAAAATAAATATTTAAAAAATAAATTATTTTATATTTTTTAAATTTTTTATTTTTTTTATATTTTATTATTAAAAATAAAAACTTTAATAATTTTAATAAAATAAAACGCTATATTTATAAAATTTATAAAAAAAATTACTACTTTATTTTTATTTTTATATAATTAATTATTTATAACTTTTTTTTTATATTATTTTTATTAAGCAAGCTTATTATTTTTAATTAATTAAATTATTTTTAAATTATTTATATTATTTTAATATTAATATATTATATTAACTTGTTTTTTAATATAATATATAATTTAAATTATATTATTATATATATTTTTTTATATAGTTTTATATTTAATTTAATAAAGCTTGTTTAAAATAATTTATTATATATAAAAGTTTGCTTGCGCGGAAAATTCTTTTTGCAAAGTTATAAAAATTATATTATTTTTTTTATTTTTTTTTATTATAGCGTAAATATTAAACTTAAATTTTAAATATATAAAATTAAATAATAAGCGAAACTATTTAAACTATAAAATATTTAATTAAACTTTTTTTAAACTCGAATAAAAATAATAAAAACGCTATATATAAAAACTTATTAATTATATAAAAAACTAAAAAAATATTTTAAATAATTTAAGCTTTATATATTTATAAAATAATATTTTTATATTAATTTATTTTTTAAGCTTTAAATTTAACTTTAATAATATTTTTTTTTTTTAATATTATTATTATTATATAATAATATAATAATTTTTTCGGAGCTTTAATTATTGTTTTATAATTTATTAACAATATAATCTCGCTTAACTTTTTTTATTTTAAGCTTTTTAAAATTTTTTTAACAAAAAAAATTTATTATTAGCAAAGGTTATATAAAATAAATAAAAAATAAATAATATAATAATATATATTTAATACGATAAAAAAATAATAAATGCGTGTTAAAAATAAAGCGATTTTATTTATAATAAAAAAAAAAAAAAGCTAGCTTATAAAACTAGCTAAAAAAAATGTAAATAAACTATAAACGACTTATTAATTATAAACTATATAGCTAATATTACGCACAAGTTATATAATAAATTATTTTTATAAGCGCGTATTATATACTGCCGTTAAAAAAAAAACTTTATTAACCTTAGTAAATATTTATTTATTTAATTATATATTATTTTTTTAAAGTTTTTCTTGCTTTTTTTTAATAAACTTTAAATTAACTTTTTTTATTATTAATTTAAGTTTATTATTTTTTTTTTTTAATACTTGTTAATTAATTTTTTATTATGCCGTAATTATTTTTTTAATTTTTATTTATTATATTTATATTTTTATTTTTTTTATTTAATAAAATAATTATATTTATTATGTTTTCGGTTAAATTAATAATTAAAAATAATTTTTATTTTATATAATTTACTTTTTTTTTTGTTTAAGTTTTTTTATTTATTTTTTATAAAACTTAGTAATAAAATAGCTCGTTTAAAAAAATCGTTTTTTTTAAACGTAAAATATAAATATTCGATAAAAATAATAAAATATATTTTATAGTTTTTAAAAAAATTTAATTTATATACGAGGTTGTTTATTTTTTTTTTTATAATTTAAGGCCCCGATCGCTATTAGCTATATTTACGCGATAATTTTTTTAATAAATAATATTTTTTATATAATTGTAAATATATTTTATTTTTTTACGAAAATTTAGCGTATATATATTTAGCGTTATATTTTCGCTTTATAGCTGCTCGACTAAAATTTATAGCTAAATATATATTTTATTATAAATAATCTCGTAAAAAATATATATTTTTAAACTTTTTTAATTTAATTTTTATTAATATTTTTATAACTTTTAATAATTAAAAACTAAATAGCTATTTATATAAAATTAATTAAATTATTTTTATATATATTACGTTTAAATTTTACTATAAAAAAATATAATATTTATTTAGTTTATTTTTAATTTTATAAAATAATAATATTTTAATATAATTTTTACTGTTTAATTTTTATATTTAAATATATTATTAGCTTAAAAATAATATATTATAGTTATAAAAAGTTTAATACTTAAAGTTTTTTATATTTTACGCTAAAAATTAAAAGTAAACTTTTTATTTTTATTAAAAATAATATTTTTAAATATTTTTTAATTATTAAATAATAATTATTTTATTATTATAATGTTTTATTTTTTAATTATATAACGTTTATTATTTAAAATAAATAATATATATTTATTTATTAAATATAATATAATTATTATATAATTATACGTGTTAAAATACGGCTTTATTTCGCTTAATTATTATAATGTTTTTATTATTAATATTAATAATAAAGCTAAAATAAAGTCGATTATTATTATTTATATTAACAAGCTATTTTTTAAATAAATAAATTATATATTTTTTAATAATAATTATTTATTTATTTAATTAAAATTATATATATAATAATATTTAATATATTTTTTCGTTAATTATATTTTATTAATAATTATATATAGTTTTAAAGCTTATATTATTTATTTTATATTATAATAATATTTTTTATTATATATTTACTTAAATAGTTTTTTTATTATATTATATAATATAACGTGGTTTATAAGCAAGTAAAATATTTAAACAAATAAAATATTTTTTATTATATTTTTATATTTAATTATTAATAATTTTATAAATATAATTAATATAATTAAAAATTAATTAGATTTTATTTTATTATTTATTTTTATATTTTTTTATAAGTTTTTAAATTATAATTAATGTTGCTATATTATTTATATTGTCGCAAGCGCGATATATTTAGTTTATTACTACTACGATTTTTTAATGTTTATAACCGTACTTAATTTTGCGCGTTTTTTTAAATAATTAAATTAAGTATATTTTATATAATAAAACTTTTTTTATTTTATAAGCGCTTTTTTTTGCTTTTTTAGCGCTTATTAAATATTTTATTTGTTTTTTAAAAAATTTAGTTTTTTTTATTTATTAAAGTTAATTAATACGTTAATATTTAATTTATTTTTGCTAGCTAATTAATAGCTTTTAAAATAAGCGCTAAAAATTTTTTTTAATGTTTAAAAATTTAATTTTTAATAAAAATTAATTAAGCAAATATTTTTTGCGTAATTATTAACGTTTTAAAAACTTAAAGTTTAAAAAAATTAAAAATATTTAAAATTAATGTCGGCAACTATAACCGTATATTTAACTTAAATATTATAGCTTATAAATTATAAAATATTAATTTTAATTTTTAAAAACTTTTTAAAATATTTAATTTTATAAAAATTATTAAATATATTTTTTTAAACGTTATAAAAAACTTAAGCTTAATAATATAATTAATATATAACTTAATAAATTTTAATATTTAATAATTATATGCTCGCTTTAATAAACTATAAAGCTTAATATTAAATAATTAAATTAAATATAATAAGTGCGCAAGCAAAAAAATTATTATAATATTTTTAAACTTATAATAATCTTTAAACTTAACTAATATATAATTTTTATATTAGTTTAATATTAATATATAATATATATTAATATATAATAGCTTAATATATTAATTAAAATATTTTATTTATTTTAAGCTTATATTATTAATTATTTATTTATTATAACTAATATTAAATATTTAATTATTTAAAAAGCTAATATTTTAATATTAATATTTAAAATAATAAACTTTTTAAAAAATAATAAATAATAAAATATATAAACCGCGCAAATTAATAAAACAAATTATTATTAATTATTTTTTATTATTAAGCTATATTAATTTATATTTTTTATATTAATTAACGTATATAATAATTATATATAAATAAATTTAATTTATTATAAAACTAGTTTTATTAAAGTTTTAAATATTAATATTATTAATATTATATTATAATTTTATATATAAATAACGTTTAAACTATACGCTAATTATTTTTAAATTTTTATATAAAACTTTTTAATAATTATAAAAGCGCGTATATTATATTTTAAGCTTTAAATAATAATTAATAAAATTATAAGCTTAATACTTGTTAATTAAGCTTGCGCTATATAAGTCGCAAAAAAAATTAGTTATATTTTTAATATTAATATAAGTTAATAAAAATTTTCGGTTATTTAAATTAAAAATATACTTAAAAAATATATTTTTTTTTAATTAAATTAAAATTATATATATTAACGCAGGTTTTATTTTTAACAATATATTTTATTATTTTATTATATAATATAATTAAAAAAATTTTATAGATTTTAAAAACGCGTTATATATTAATTTTTTCGCGTAATTAAACAGCTTAAATAGCTAAATAAATTCTAGCTTTTTTATTTTATTTAAATATAATATTATTATAAAATTATTACGCAATAAAATAAAAAAAACATATTTTAATAAAAAATATTTTACTTGCTTAAATATTTTACTCGCTTATAAACCATATTATATAATTTTTATATATTTTTATATTTATTATAAATAAAACTATTAACTATAAACTTAAAAAAATAATTGTTTTTTAAAAAAACTTTAATATTTTTATTAATTGATTTTTTTATATTATATATATTATCGAGTATTTTAATATATTTTTATTTTTTTTATAAACTATTTAATATTTTTATAATATTTTATTATTTATTATTATTTTTATAATTATAATATATAAAATTATATTAAAGTTATTTTAAATTATATTAAATATAATTAATTTATTTAACTTTTTTAATTTTTTTTTATTTATTTTATTAATTATTATTTATAAACGATTTAATATATTTAATATATAATTTAGTTTTTTTAATAAATAATAAACTTATAATTTATATTATAATAAATAAATTAATAAATTAATTAATTATTTATTTGCGCGATTAATATTTATTATTTATAGCTTTATTTAATTAATTATATTTTTTATAGTTAAATAATTTATTAATATTATTACTAGTCGTTTATTTAATTATATTATAGTGCGTATTTTTTTAATTATTTATATTAAACACGTTATTTTTAGCTTAAAAAGTTTATATTAATTTTTTTATTTTTAATAAATATTTACTTAAATATATTACTAGTTATATTTTTATTATTATAATAATCTTTTTTAGTTTTTAAGTTTTTTTAAGTTTTAAATAAAAAGCTATAACGTTAAAATTTTTTTTATATAATTTATTAAATTATAATAATATATTATTATTTTATTATATATTACGTTTTATATTATTAAAAAAATAATTTTTTTAGTTTTTATTAACTTATTTTAAGTTTTTATTATATATATTTTTTATTTATTTAGTTTATTTATTTTTATTTATTTAATTTTACGACTTTTTATTAATAAAATTATTTTTTATTTTTATAATAATTTAATTATTTTTATATAATATAATATTAAAGTGTAAAAAAATTTTATTATTTTAATATATTTTTTTAATTTTTTTAATTAACTTAAAAAATTTAATATTTTAAATATAATAATTTAATTTTTTATATTTATTAAGTTAAATATATTTACGTAAAAACTAAATAAATTTATAAATAAATAATTAATAAAAATTTTAATTAATAATATAACGATATTATATTTTTTAAATAAATTAAAAATTATTTATAAATGTTTTTTATATTTTTTAATTATATTTAAATAAATTATAATATTATTAATAAATTTTTTATAAAAGTTTTTATATAATTAAAATAATTTATTTATATATTATTAAATATATATTAAGTTATTATAAAATTTTATTATTATAATATAATATTATTTTATGTTTTATAAATTAATTATAATAAACTTATTTTTATAATTTAAATATATTAAAAACTAATAAAAAAAATATTATTATATTTATTATTATAATATAATATTTTTTTTTAAAAATATAATTATTTTTTTTTATAAAAACAAGAAATAATTATTTAATATAATTATTTTATTAATATTTTTTATATTTATAATTACTTGTTTTTTATTTTTTATAGCAATAAAGTTCTTTATTTTATTAAAAATAAAACGTTATATAATAAATATAAAATATATAAATAAAGTTAATTTATTTATTTAATTTATTTTATTTTAATTATATAATTTATTATAATATTTATTTAATATATTTATGTTTTTTCGGCTTAATAAATATATATAATTATTTATTTTATTTATTTAATTTTGCTAGCTTTTAATTAATATATTTACTGTGCTTTTATTTTTTTAAATATTAAATAATTTAATAATTTATTAAAATTTTTTTATTAAAAATATTTATTTAATATATATATATATATATTATTATTTATTATAATTTTAAATAAATTATTTATTTTTTTAATGTTTAATAATAAAAATATATTTAATATTTTTAGTTTTATTTTTTTAAGTTTTATATAAAAGCTATTATAATTTATATTATTTATTTTATTAATTATTGTTTTTATTTAATTTATTAATAATATATTAATAATAAATATTATTAATTAAACAATTATAAAATCGGCGATTTTTTTTAATATTAAAATATTTTTAAATAATGCGTATTTTTTTACGATTATAATTATTATAAGTGTTATATTAAATTTTATATTTATATTTATAATAAAATTAATTTTTTTTTTATTTTTTTTTTTTTAGTTTATAGTTTAATTTTTTATTATTATATTTATTTTATTATTAATATATTAAAAATTAATAATTTACGTATTTTTATTAATTAAATAGTTTTTTTTAATTATATTAGCTATAATTAATGCTATAAAAATTATTATTTTTAAAGCTTTTTTTAATAAAATATTTATATAATTAATAAATTTATTTTTATAAATTTATTTTAGTTTAACGTTTTTATTTATTATTATTTATTTATTTAATATATTATATATTAATATTATATATAACGTTTTTATATTTAATAATATATTTATAATAATAAATATAAATTTTATAGTAAAAAAATAAAAATTACGGTTTATTAAAAATATTTTATAATTAACGGCTATATAAACAAACTTTTTATTTTTTAAAGAAATATTTTTTTTTAATATTATTTGTTTTATATATTTATATATGCGCGCAATTATTTTAAATTTTATTTAAAAGTTTTCGAGCAATAAAAATATAATAATATTTATATTAAAATTAATTTTAATTTTTTATAGCACGAAAAAATTATTAATAAAAAAAGCTTTAGTTAAAAATTTATCGATAATTTATATATTTTTTTTAAATTTTTAAATTACTGCTTTTTTTTTATTGTTTTTTTTTATAAAAAAATTTTATTTTCGCGCGTTATATATATTTTATTTTTTATTAGCTTAATTTTTTTATTATATAAATATATTTTTTAATAATATAATTTAACTTGTTTAAAAAATATTATAAAATATATAAAATATTTATTTTTAAATTATTATATATTATAATATTTTTATTTTTTAATATTAATTTAATATTTATTTATAAATATATATATTTTAAATATTTTATA